>ML348213.1:0-44342 GCA_005239505.1 Nicotiana paniculata | reverse complement strand
GGGTAGAAAAGATTGAACATTTTAACTACAACAACAGAGACATTTGTTTGTCTGTAATTTTAATTTTAAGCATGATTATAAACTAATCGTAAACGCAGATTAAGATAAGTTGATATTAGGATCGATTCGCCTTGGTAATAAAGATTAGATTGAACATTTAGATGAGAATTTTCTTACTTTATCAACACTCTAAAATTAAGGTCGACCAACAGCAAATTGAAAATGAAACCTTTCTTTCATTCAAACCACTTGAATTCTCTCATTCAATTCATAATTCCAATGGTACTATTACCTAATCATGTCCCTATATATAGTCCCCTTAGATATGATAATTAATATCCTACACAAAAATTAAATAACCAAGAAATGGGCTACTGTTATCATTCTTGTTCCACTTCTATGGCAGCAACTTTGCTCTTTGGTTTTGCCATTTTTTGGCTATTGCCTCAGTCTGCATTTTGCATGACTAGACATTATACATTCAATGTATGTTAAGTTTCTAACCATAATCAATGTGTTTCCAATGACTTAATTTACCTTTACTTCTTCTGATTGTCTCTAATGTCATTGAAGCTAAATACATGTTTGTTCCTACAGATTGTGCAGCATAATGTAACACGATTATGCACCACGAAGAGCATAGTTAGCGTCAATGGACGATTTCCTGGCCCTCGTCTCGTTGCAAGAGAAGGTGATCGAGTGATGGTTAAGGTGGTTAACCATGTATCCAACAATATCTCTATTCACTGGTAAGAACTTAGAAACCATGAAAAGAACAGTATCGAGAAATGATTTCTTCCTATTTGTCAAAGTCATAGTAGATACATGTGCTGGTAGAGATGCTAATGGAATTAGTCGAGGCGCATGCAAACTGATTATTCAAACACTTACCTGCATGCGGAAAAATTGCTGAATGTATTGTTTGATGATATGCAGGCATGGAATAAGGCAAATTACAAGCGGATGGGCAGATGGACCAGCATATGTAACACAATGTCCGATACAAACTAACCAAAGTTACACGTATAACTTCACGATCATCGGTCAGAGAGGAACTCTGTTCTGGCATGCTCATATTTCATGGCTGAGAGCAACAGTTTACGGACCGATTATCATCCTGCCACGACACAATGAGTCCTATCCATTTAAGAAACCTTACAAGGAAATTCCAATTATTTTTGGCAAGTATCATAAACCAGAACCACTTTGTTAATTCCTTTTCATAGTCAAGTTTTTTTAATGATATGTTGTTTTTCAGGGGAATGGTGGAATGTAAATCCTGAGGCTGTTATTAACCAGGCTCTTCAGACAGGAGGTGGTCCAAATGTTTCAGATGCATATACCATCAATGGTTTCCCAGGGCCCTTGTATAATTGTTCATCTAAAGGTATAATCAATGGCCATAATAATGACAAACACAACGTTTTCATCATAAAGAATAATCATTTTAGCCATTTGTATTTAGGTGTGCATTATTACACAACTCACATTACTTTCTCAGCACTTAAGGTTAATCTCAAATTAATTAACCCGAGCCATCCCATCATAATGTTAATAGAACAAGTGATTGATCGAGGTTTAAAATCTTAAGACAAGTTAGGGGCCGGGAGCACCAATTCAGTATGTCAAATTGTCAATTTCGAAGTGAAGTTTTTATCGAAGAATTAACCTAATAAATAGCCGCATATTCAACTCATTAAATTAAAAATAGCCGGTGGATATATAATATACATATAATCCATGTATAGTATGTGCATAACTTTATATAATCCATGTATAATTGTACACCGACTAGAAAAAAACAAACAGTGAATCTGGCAGGTTGTTTGCGTGATGATTCCAAGTTTATTTAATGTTTCATCTTTCATGTAACTCCCTCTACTTTTCTTGATTTCAGATACATTCAAGCTGAAAGTGATGCCAGGAAAGACTTATATGCTACGTTTGATCAACGCTGCACTGAATGATGAAATGTTCTTCAGCATTGCCAATCACACCCTCAACATCGTCGAAGCAGACGCTGTTTACACCAAACCATTTGACACAAACGTAGTATTTATTGCCCCTGGCCAAACCACCAATGTTCTTCTTAGAACCGAGCCGCATTACCCAAACGCCACCTTCTTAATGGCGGCTCAGCCATATTTCACCGGCCAAGGAACGTTTGACAACTCCACTGCTGTCGGAATCCTAGAATATAAACCCCCCTTAAATGGTTCTCCCACCAACAAAAATAAAATCAAGGTCTTTAAACCAACTCTACCAAATATAACTGCAACAGGTTTTGTTGCCAATTTCACCAAGAAATTCCGCAGCTTAGCCAGTGCTCGATTCCCAGCAAACGTTCCACAAACTGTTGACAAGCGTTTTCTGTTTACAGTAGGACTCGGTTCGAGCCCATGCCCTAAAAACATGACATGTCAAGGACCTAATGGCACAAAATTTGCAGCATCAGTAAACAATGTATCTTTTGCTCTTCCAACAACAGCACTTCTGCAATCTCATTTCTTTGGACAATCAAACGGAGTTTACACAACAGATTTTCCGACCAACCCTCAAAATCCTTTCAACTACACAGGAACACCACCAAATAACACTCTAGTAACCAACGCAACAAAGACTGTTGTCTTGCCGTTTAATTCGAGTGTTGAGGTTGTGCTACAGGACACTAGCATTCTTGGCGCTGAAAACCATCCCCTTCATCTCCACGGCTACAATTTCTTCGTGGTTGGTGAAGGGTTTGGCAACTTTGATCCTAACAAAGACCCTGCCAACTTCAATCTCAAGGACCCTGTAGAGAGGAACACGGTTGGTGTACCTGCTGGTGGATGGATTGCTTTTAGATTCTTCGCAGATAACCCAGGTAAGAACTTTTATTTTCTTTAACAAATCAATTTTCTTCGACGAAAATGATGATCCTAATTAAAGTGCAAGTATGAAACAGGAGTATGGTTCATGCATTGCCATTTTGATGTGCACACAAGCTGGGGACTGAGGATGGCTTGGATCGTGTTAGATGGGTCATTGCCGAGTCAAAAGCTGCCTCCTCCACCTTCAGATCTTCCTAAATGTTGAACAAGAATTGAAATTCAACGGCTCGCTTTGCAATTTCTTGAGTGTTTTTTATCTCCTTTTTCGTTCCGGCTAATTTTTGTTTATTAAGTTAATGTGTTATTCTTTTCTGTTTCCTTGAAACAGTTCAAAAGAAGTGTGAACAATGTTCTTCACCATTAGACTTTCGCCACTTCTCTTAAACGTTCACTTCGAATCCTTCATATCAAATGATTTCATTTGTTCAAAATTTGGAAGTGTATATTACATTTACACAGGAACAATAACAAACGCGTAAAATTCTTATTAGTGTGTTTGGACCCAACAAAAAGGCATCCATGAGCCAGGATTTGAAGCTTATGTGATTTTGATCTTTCAAGTTAGTGGGTTCCAAATTAATAATTTGTGCATATTCAATAAATTTCTTAAGACATATACCTTATGTGGGCCAAAGATATTGGGTTCGACCTAAAGATGTCAAGGGGCTCGATCGGTCGGGGTAGAGGAAAAGGAAGTCGGCCTGTTTCGATTCCGGTTATTTTTTATCGTGTTTACCGGTTCCGAGCTTCCCCGGTGCTAAATTTAACTAGAATAGTTCCAGGCCTAATGGGTCGGGCCGGTTTTCTTTTTAAAAAATTATATTTTGTATAACAATTGTAATTTATATTAAGATAAAGTAAAAATATAAAACACTAAAAACTAACGTATAAAAGAATGTTTAAATAAATTTCAAAGGCTTTAAGAGCTTTATATTTGAAAAATTCATTACGAATATAACATAATACAATGAACATGAAGAAAATATAACTTATAATATAAGTCTTATATAGGAGAAATTCAAAAATAACCAGATTTACAAGTGATCATTCAAAAATAGCCATAGTTTTAAAAGTAATCGAAATTTAACCACTTTTCACGTACAGATAAATATGAAAGAAAACACTGTTCAAAATCCGGAAAATACTCCAGCATAATATACCGGAATTCCAGTATAATATACTGGAGTTCCAGCAAAGTATACCAGTCTAGTATATTATGCTGGAAGTTCATACAGAGGTGCTCGAATCTCCAATATATTATGTTGGAACTTTCCGTGTGTTGGAGTTTCAGCATAATATGCTGGAAGTTCATACACAGGTGCACCAAACTCCAGTATATTATGCTGGACCGGTCTCTGTTGCAACAAAATAATGATTATTTTTCAATGACTTGACAAACGCTGGCTATTTTTGAATGACCAGTCCAAAATTTTGCTAGCCCGTGTTATTTTACGTCTTATATGGAGTGTTGATAACTTGATATGTAAGGATCAAACTTCAAAGGCTTTCATTTCAAATTTCATTGCATAATTATACTTCAAATTAATCTAACAAGCTAAAAAATTAAGTTTAAATAAGTCTAATAATTTTAAAATAACACAAATTGTCTTAAATCAACTTANCTTAAATACAAATTTGGAGGACGTTCAAGACAACTCTTCAAATACCTCCTTAAACAACCTGTGCCCTCCCACTTGCGACAAATATTTAAGACTCGACCACAGTTCTTGCACTTTACTTTGCGAACTTCTTCATTTTCTTTTACCACCTCAAAGTGTTCCCAAACATATGAGCGTACTCTAGAAGCATGGGGCATGATTTAACTTGAATTGAGAATTTGGGTCTGAGAATTGAGAGATGAGTGAAGAAATAAAGAATAGAGGAGGTCTATTTATAGTTTTTCAAAGGGTTAAATTAGCGAACAATAAAATTGTTATTTTTAAAAAATAAAGGCCCAAAAAAGGGCAATTCTTGCAAATTAGTCGTTGGGCAACGGTCAAAATGGCAGCTGACTGATGCCAACGGTAAACTTTATAAAAAAAAAATTAACTAGCCGTTGAACCGGTCCGCACCGATCCGATTAACCGCTTCCCAAATGACTTGATTTTAACGGGTCATACCAGTCCGGTTAACCGGAACCAAAATTCTACCCGGCACAGGCTGATCCCCTTACACCAGGCTGGTCCGGTCCGATCGAAAATCGATCGGGGCTGATCCGAAACCGGGCCAGCCTGGCCCATTTGACACCTTTAGTTCGGCCTAATGTTATTTAGGCACAAATTTTTTATAGAATAACAATAAGCAATATTTAGCTCATCCATAAACCCAAGGATCTAGATGTGATTGTACTAAAGGAGAAACCTATTCATAATAATTTTTTAACTGTTCTTTTTGATTCCTTAAGTTTAGGTATCAGAAACTTGTGCATGCGGATTCGACCGCCAATTCAAAGTGGCAGGACAAGATTGTGCACCCACTCTCATTCTTCTATTTATCCCTAAACGCTTCTGTGCAATAAACTTTTTTTATAATTTTATGTATTGTATTGTATCGTATTATTATAATAGCTGAGCGATAATCATGCAAGACCAAACAGGGAGATAAGCAATAACAAGGAACAAAAACCATTATACTAAGACGATGTTACTCTGAACTAATATTTTTCTTTTCAATTTCACAAAACTTGTACCTAAAGCTCCTTAAAGTATAACAAACCTAGTGTCACCAACAAAAATATTTCAAAGAATGAAGGGTACTCTTAAAAATAATAAAAGGGAAGAAAAACAAGATAAATGTTCGTATTAACATATAAAAGATCAACATTTAGGAAGATCAGCTGGTGGAGGAGGTAACTTCTGCTTAGGACCTTTTCCATCCATAACCATCCAAGCCATTTTCAACCCCCAACTTGTGTGTACTTCAAGATGACAATGCATGAACCATACTCCTATAAATTCATATACACATCCATAAATATCATGTCAAAAAATAAAAAAGAATTCAACTGATTATCAGTATATATAACTTAAACTATAATTAATACCTGGGTTGTCAGCAAGGAAGCGAATGGCGACCCAACCTCCAGATGGTACACCAACAGTGTTTCTTTCAGCAGGGTCAACGAGGTTAAAATTTGCAAGGTCCTTAGTAGAATTATAATTTCCAAAACCTTGACCAACCACAAAGAAATTAAAACCATGGAGGTGAAGAGGGTGACTTTCAGCACTAATGATACTTGTGTCTTGCATAACTAATTCAACACTAGTATTAAAAGGTAGCACCACAACTTTTGTGCCTGTGGTCACAAAAGTATTGGTTGGTGGATTTCCTGTGTAATTGAATTTAAATGGTGGATTGATTGGAAAATCTGTGGTATAAACACCTTTGGATTGGTTGAAAAAATGAGATTGTAAAAGTGCTACATTTGGTTGAACAAAGGATATATTGTTAACAGAAGCTGCTAATTTAGTGTTATTTGGTCCTTGACATGTTTGCTTCTTAGGGCATGGACTCAACCCTAATCCTACAGTGAAGAAAAAACGTTTATCAACTTTTTTAGGAACATTGGCTGGAAATTTTGTATTGGCTAAACTTCTTATTTTCTTGACAAAACTTGTAGCAAAAGTTGTGTCATTGAATATAGGAAGTTTTGGTTTTAACAGAGGAAATTTGCTGCTCCTGTTGGTGTTATTAGAGGGTTGATGATATTCTAAGATTCCAGTGGTGGTGGAATTATCAAAGGCAGCAGGACCAGTGGCGTAAGGCCGAGCCGCCATGAGGAAGGTGGCATTGGGATGATAATGTTTGGTTTTCAAGAGGACATTTGTGGTTTGTCCTGGTGTTATAAGAATTGTGTTAGTCTTGAATGGTTTCACATAAACTGCATCAGCTTCAACAACGGTAAGGCTATGATTTGCTATGCTGAAGAAAAGTTCATCATTCAGTGCAGCATTGGCTAATCTCAGTAAATATGTCTTCCCTGGTTTCACCTTCAATTTGAATGTATCTGCAAAATGTACGAAAGTTCAGTTATTTTAATATGACAAAAATAGTTTTATGACTTTACTGTTATAGTTACGTGACAAGAAAATACTTTTATGATAATTTTACTGTTATAGTGAGGTTGAAAATACCTTTAGCAGAGCAATTGTAGAAAAGTCCAGGAAGACCATTGATGGTATAAGCATCAGAAATATTTGGAGCTCCTCCTGTTTGAAGGGCTTTACTAATAATTGTTTCTGTATCTGCCTTCCACCATTCACCTACAGTCCATGCAAATACATACAAGTAATTTTTGTTAAAAGTTACTGTATGACAATTAAAAGGGCATCTCGCGTTCCCGCATGGTCCGGGGAAAAACCATATCCCAAGAGGGTGTGATGCATATAAACAGCCAGTTGCTGATTTCCTGGCTTGAACCCGTGACCTATAGGTCAAACAAAGACAACTTAACCGTTGCTCCAAGGGTCCCCTTATACTGGATGACAATAGACTAATGAAATTAATAATTAAGTTGAATATTACCAAAAAGAATGGGGACTTCCTTGAAGGGTTGTGGAAAAGGGTAACCAACACCTTTCTTTGGAAGAATAACAATGGCTCCATAGAGTGTAACTCTCAGCCATGAGATGTGAGCATGCCAAAATAAAGTTCCTCTTTGACCGGTGATTGTGAAATTGTATACATAACTCTGCCCTGTCTGAATTGGGCATTGTGCAATATAAGCAGGCCCATCTGCCCATCCACTTCTTAGTTGTCTCACTCCATGCCTGGAGTCATGTAATGAACATAAGCTTTTAGACTAAACACACTGCACCCATAGGCAAATTGGTGTATTTGATATTTTGGTAATTGATAATGGGCTGAATTCACGTAGTTTAGCATATAATTATATTCTAACTTAATGAGATTTCACAGTCTTAAGTGAATTAAATGATGTTATATTGGCTCTAATGGTGATTTTTGTGTTCCACAAGAGTACAATGAGTTATTGAGGACTTATGACGGTGATCCGGGGGAAATTGAGGAATGACAGGTCATGGGGTAACTCTGAAGTGATTTGGAAGCTGGAAATTTGCCAAGACAGTAGGAAACCCCACTAGCTCGGGCATTAGCGCGAGACTAGGGCGCCCGCACTAGTCCAGTGAGCTGCCGGGCAGTGTTAAACCCCATTAGCGGGGGCTGTAGCGCGAGACTAGCGCGCCCGCGCTAATTCCAACGAAAATAAGACGCGGAGAAGGGTAAATTTGGGAGCTTGGGGCCAATCGACTTAACATATAAAATGTTCAACTCGTCCAAAGGAGTGTATTATCTAGGTTTTAAGTTTAGAGTAAGAAAAAGCAAGGGCAAAAAGCAATGAGAGCAATTGGGCATCAATCTACATCTTCTTCTCTTGCAAATTTGATCATTGTCATGAATTCTTTTATCGTTTTCAGTATTGCTATGAGTAGCTAAATATTTTAATAAGGTTTTGGTGGAACCCGTTGGGGAATGACGCTATTGTGATATTAATATAGTTTGATTGGTTGATTAAACTCTATTTGTTCAACTACGTTCTTGTTGTAGTTAATTGAATGACCATCAATTAGCCGTGCCTATTTATTATGTATCTACTTGAGAGAGAGTGCATATTTATGTAGTTGTTTGAAAAACACCACTCCCGGAGTACAGACGAAAGTCATAACCAAGGGTTTAGAGATTGGACTAGATAACGATACCTCGGGTGCAATCTAAAGTGAGCTGTAATACAATCTAGCTAGCGTAACTTGAGAGAGTGCGTCTAGTAAATTATCATAATTACTTGAGAGAGATTTATTGTAGCTGGAGTGTTCATGATTAATAGAGACAACTAATCAAACTATAGGAAGTATCCAAGAAAGAAGTTCACCAACGGGGGAAACCATAACCTTAGATCTTTATCGCATCTGTTTACATCTCAACATTAGTTGCTTTTAGTATTTAATCTCAGTTAGTCGTAGTAGTAAGACTACGGAAAAAGTGTTATTCATAATCTTTGGAAACTTGATTATTGAGGATTGAGTGGTCTAACGACAATAATTGATAGGTTAATTCCCCGAGGGATTCGACTCTAGGCTAAATACTCAGATATATTTACAACGCCCGTTTCGTCTTTTTATAAGACATAGTTAAGCGTGATCAGTAACTCTGTTTTTTAATGCTTTGAACATAAACTTTTTGTGAATGCTTTGAAGTGAAAAAATTGAAAAACCGTTTTATTGAAGTTTTTTCAAAAAATTTTGAAATTCTAACTTAGAATGAAATTTGAAATTTACATGGCCAAACACTGATTCCATAGGAAAGAAATATCTTCAAATAGGAAATGTTGTTACGTACCAATGAATGGTGACATTGTAGTGAACATGGTTAACAACCTTGATAACAAGTCTGTCTCCTTCTCTTGCAATAATTCTAGGCCCTGGAAACTGGCCGTTCACAGTTACAATGCTCTTTGTTTGACATAATCTCGTCATATTTTGCATTCGAATCTGCAATTGCAGAGACATTTTATAAGAAAATTAGAAAAGAACATAATAAAATGCACTAATGGGAAGTGATAAACCATATATATAACACGTACATTAAACTTGTAGTGTCTGGTAATCCCTGCATGCTTTGCAAGTGCTTGTGTATCTGCTAAAACCAACACAAATATAGTCAGAAAAATGAGATTATAACACTTGAGAAAAGAGTACGCCATGTCTCAGATTTCTTTTGTTTCTTCTTGTTTGAATATATATATAGAGAGAGATGATTAATGAGTTAAAATCTAAGTTGCTTTGGATGGTAATGAAAATGGAAGATTTATACATATATATATATATATATTGTGCGCGTTTGGTCAATTAGGTGGTTAAATAGACTCCAAATTGGCCTGCTTAGGGTGTTGGCCTAACCATACTTTTGAGTGATGTTCAAGTTTGATAAATATTCTGTTATTGTGTGTTCATATTCCACATAACGGTTTCTCAATTAATTCTCCAAATCTGGTGGATGTTTGCAGCTTCCTTTTTCTTTAGGAGCTTTTTATCGATCAAATTTTTATGATAGAATAAAATTATATTTTACCTACTTCTTTCTTTTCTTTTGATAGTTAGGAACTGAGAAAAAGGGCGAGACCATTCAATTATAAGATGTCACTTTTAATTTTCCTAACATAACGAAATTTTGCAATCTTGATTACGACCAGAAGACCAAAAAGGGAATTCGTGCATGCATTGCATGGTGATTAATTGGTGAATTTTTTCCGGCGGAGCTAGCTTATTAGGTGAGGATTCGGTTGAACTCAGTTACATTTGCTTAAATATTATATTTGTGCTAGAAAATTTATCAAATATGTACAAATATCTAATTAAGAATCCGGTAACTAAGATAAGCTACCACTACTAAAACCTGTCAAAAAAAGCGTCCAGAATAACCGACTGAAATCGTCGGGATCGAACAAAAACCGACTGATTTCCGATCATTTTCAATTCGTCGAAAAAAGAATGGTCGCAATTGGGGAGCGACCGCAGTCAGTTGATATTTCCGACTGAAGTCGGTCGGTAATTGTCAACGCACTTTGACCAAGTTATCTGACACAAGATAATCTTACCGATAGAATTCGGTCGGTATTTTTAAAAATAATTTTTAATTATTTTTAGATTAGCGACCGGCGTCACTCGGAATTTTATTTATTCATTTTTTAAAAAGTTGTTCAATTCCGACCTATTTCGGTCGGAATTATTAAAATATTTAAAATTTAAAATCAAAAATTCTGACCGAAGTCAGTCGGTAAATTTCAATTTCTGAGAAATCAAATGAACATTTTTGACCAACTTCAACCGATAGACAGTCGGATTTCTGGATATTTTTTTGGCAGAATACAACTGTTTTATAGTTGTACCACTTTCCAACAACCAATCACCTATAATGGCAGCATTACGTTGCTGACATTCAACCAACAACAACAACAATAACAACAACAACAACAATAACCACAACAACAACAACAACAACAACAACAACAACAACAACAACAATAATAACAACAATAACCACTATCAAAACTATATTATTAACAAAAAATCATCCCATATCCACTAAACTATATTAACAAAACATCATACCCAACAATAAAATGTTTCACAAGTTAAAAGTTCAAACATCATTCAATGAGTGTTTTGTAATACACCATTTTCATCTCCACTACTAGAACCTTCATTGTCGGCATGGTTCGAAGGATCATGACGAGAAGGAGACACATCTGGGGAAGGCTCACGAGACCAGAGAATGGGGAAAGCACCACTAGCAAGAATATTGGTCAGCTGACCTTGAAAGACACTAAATTGTTGGTCCATATTTTCTAGGTAAACTTGAAGGATATCAAATTGTTTATCTCTCTTTTTCTCTACCCTTTGTCTCTTCAAGCTCTGCTGTCAGCTTTGCGATCTTCTTCTCCATAGACGAGAGAGTCGACCTATCAATTGCCCCCGCCCTCGGCGGAAGTTCTTATACCTTGCAATACATCCCTGTAGCGCTGAAATGATCTCTCTAAAAGGCCGTATGTTATCCCCTTTTTAGGACCACTGAAAACATCCAACCAATATTTTGCGCTTCTTCGTCTGAAAGGGGGGGTCACTCACCTTACTCATTCAGTGCAAGCTCTGAGTGTACTCCTCCACATTAGTCTTGTAACTACCTTTTATTTAGAAGATAGAAATTTTTTAACTATATAATATTATAAACACTAATTTCAGGTTATAGTAGTTATAAAACTTATATATATAGTCTCCGCCAGGTCCTCGACCCATATAGTTGGATCATTGGTGCCTTCTTCTTCCGAATGTGAGTCTCTATGAAAAACTCATCATGTGTCATCTTCCTCCCATATTTTTTTCCTACAAATATAATAAAACATGTTAACTAAATTAAAATATATAAATATAGTTCGATAAAAATAGAATTAAATATTTTAAGGAATTACCAGTAGTCTCCTTACAGTCCCCATGCTCCTTGCACCCACACTGCACGGATCCGCTCTTATCAGATGCTCGGGCCTTCTTTCCCTATTCCCAAATGTGTGGTAGAATCCATGAAGTATTCGTGCTCTTCTTCTGAGTATAATTGAAGGAATCAGCTAGTCTCTTACAATATTTGAACTCAAAATTTGCAAGAATGGCATTGTTATGATGGTCCTCCCAGGCACACTTAGTCTGCAAATGAACTGTGTAAAGTTATATGAAATTATTGTTAATATAATTCTTAAATAAATAAGAATTGCATTAAAACCTTAAATTGGTTGAAACTTTGTTCCACAAGCTCTGGTGGAAACTCACTCCAAGTCACATAGGGTACATCATACAACAGGCCAAGAGCTTCAGTGATTACCTTTGGTCTGATGACTAAGGATGAACCTGCAACATAGCAATTACACTAAATAAACAAGACTAGTTAGTATAATTCAGCAAAAATAAAGAAGTAATAAATAAATCTTACTCATTGCCCTCAAGCCTGATGATTATCATATGATAACGATCATACCGCACTTCCTCTGGATCATCATCCTCTAATGAATCTGAAGCATGCGTAGAAAGGGAGGTATCTGGCTCAGCGCTACTATCCCGAAGGCGATGTCTAGAAATGCGAGGAGACAAACTCGGTGGAGAGGGAGACGGGGTCATTGATGAAGATTGATACGATCTAGACCCCTGCTGCGATCCGGGTGGCTGAAATTTAGATTGATGCGATCCAGCTGGTGGTGAAGCAAATAGAGCAGATGACGGGCATATCACCACATGGCCCTGTGACTGCTAACTCAATGGACCCATGTAACTATATGCAGGATCATGTGGAGGAAGTGGAGTATAGCCCTGTGGTGGAGAATGGTAAGAATACTTCTGGGAGGGCGAACGGTTGGTAGTATGATGAGTAGATGGATGCGGTAAAAAAATGTGTGCCTAGAAGATTGCTTCCGACCATCAGCAGTAGAGGGATGCAAGTGTTGAGTGGAAGGAAGCGAGGGTATAGCACCATCCTCGTAATTAATAACGACCGGCCAGCATGAATATGGTATTGCAGAAATAGAAAATGGCGTGAAACCATCAGAACAAAACCCAACCGAACATTCCTCAGCATATCCGGATACGTCCTATCAAAATGCTTTCAAGCTTCCCCATCTAAAGGATGACACATAACACCGGACGACCTTCTATTTTCATAATGCCATCTCATATGAGGAGCGAAACTCAACAATGCATACAACATCTTTAATCTAGGAATAAGAGGTAAATAATGCATCGACTTCACATCAACATTCTTCCGGCTGGAAACCCGCTTAAAACGAGGTTTTTCACAAAATTTAGTACTTTCTAAATCTCCATCACCCTTATAATACAACATACAACCATCTTCACAACAATCGATTCTCATAGACGAGAGTCCTAACTTAGAAACTAATCTTTAGCCTTAAAGAATTCTTCAGGTATGTTGAAAGTTGGGTCAACTAGTTTACTCATAAGGTCAATGAAAGAATCCAACCCCGCTAGAGAAATATTGGTATTTGATATGATACTTAATAATCTAACAACTGAGAGTGCATACTCTCTTCCCTTAGTTGACGACTAGTGGTCCCTAACTGTTCATAAAAATATTTTGCCTCTTCGTTAGGAGGTTGTTCAACACTTTCATGGGTTTCAAAATCGAAGTACATCCCTAAAGCATTCACAACAATTTCAGGGTATCTAGGATGTTGAACACTATTCTCCACCGACCTACTACTTTCACCAACAATTACGTTATGAAATACACCATCAGTACCATCAACCTCCATCACTAGTCGACACAAAATAATTATCCATAAACCCCTTTCTATAAAGATGAGTCGTAACATCCTCTGAATCCAAAAAATTCAAACACTTGCACTTCGTACAAGGACACCTAATCATCCCTCCAATGTGAAACAGTTCAAGTGACATTGCATGCCTAATAAATTTTTTAACCACTTCTATAAATTCCTCCCTCGAAAACTGACGATTAGGATAGTTCCTATTATACCTCCAACTACGATATTTCATCTACATAAAGAACAAATAAATTACATGTTATATTAGTCATAATTTAAATTAATTTATAGAATTAAGTTACATAATAAACTTTAGTTACGAAGTACCATATTTACTTACTAGAATATTGAATTAGTTAAGCCATTCAATTAGACTAACTCACTAGTTATTAATCATAGTTAATAAATCCTAAATCATAATTTAATATTATACATCCAACTGCGATATTCCATCTACGTAAAGAATAAATATAGAATTAAGTTACATAATAAACTTTAGTTACAAAGTACAACATTTACGTACTAGAATATTAAATTAGTTAAGCCATTCATTTAGACTTACTCACTAACTATCAATCATAATTAATAAATCCTAAATCATAATTTAACTACGATATTCCATCTACATAAAGAACAAATATAGAATTAAGTTACATAATAAACTTTATTTACAAAGTACAACATTTACTTACTAGAAATTGAGTTAGTTAACCATTCAACTAGACTAACTCACTTACTATTAATCATAATTAATAAACCTTAAACAATTTAATCTGCCCTAAATCAAACTTTAATAAGCCCTAAATCGTGATTTTGTAAACCCTCAATCTAAAGAATTATAAATAAATTATAATAATCCCAAAATCTCAAATTATAAGCCCCGATTTATACAATTGAAAGATTTAAATAACGAAAATTAACAAATATTGATAACTAACCTTCAAAGAGAGGATAGGGGTATGATTTTGGGAGTGGCGCGGCAGTGGATGGCGCAACAGTGGTGGCGCGGCAGGGGTGGGACCAATGNGGGGGGGGGGGGGGTTGATTTTGGGTGAAAAGAGAGTGATGAGTTGATTTGGGTGGGATTTGGGAAGGGTTCACAGATGTGGAAGAAAGTGTGAGAGAAAGAAAAAAGAGAAAAATAGGGAAGAAACCCGTCTGTTGGCACCCTAAATTTAGATTTCCGACCGACCTCTATGATAATCCCTCCCCCTCCCCCTCTCCCTCCCTCTCTCCGAGGGCGGCTCAAGCATATGCAGAGGGGAGGGGCTAAAGTCAAAATTTATTATGTGGCCTAAATTTTTAAAAGGAAGTTATATGATATATTTTATTTGAAATCTATTCTTCTAGATTTTTGAGATATAAAGTTGTTAATAATTATTTTTGTAATCGATTTTTTCTGATAATTCTTTTTCAATTGATATTATAGCCAACTCATTTAGTCTTTCTTGAGATATTGTTGATTTTAGATAAGATAATATATAGCAATAGAAGCATAGAACTATTGGAAGCTTAAAAGTTTTAATTTATTGAACACTTAAACTAATAAAATCTTGGAGAAAGAATGTGAATAAGAATATTAAAGAGAAAGACAAAAATATGTAAGGGTATTTGAAATATGAAGAGATAGGGAAAAGAAAGATTGACTTGAACAAATTAATAAAGAGAGAGTAAAATTTTTACACGTTATCTAATGAAGGAGTAAAAAGTAAAAAATTTGAACGTTGAAAAAACTATTCATCTACCCATTTTTAAGCAAGTCAAATAATAACTTTATTTATATGTATAAAGAGCTTTCTTTCCTTTTATATTAAAAACTCTACTTTTGTACTAAAAGTATTAATTATTATTTTTTAAATACCTATAAACCTATAACTTTTAAAAAATGGCCCCCCAAATTTAGGTGCCTAAGGCATAAGCCATGTCTCTTATAACATTAGAGCCGGCCTTGCCTCTCACTCTCTCTATATATATAAGGTCACTATTTGACAAAGAATTTATGTTATTACTATTTTTAACATATTACCAACTAATGTTTATAAGGAGATTTACCCTGTAATATTTAATAAGTAACCTGATTGTATTTTTGCACGTACGCAAAACTTAATACTAGCGTTTAGGGGGAACAGAGGATAATAAATGTACAAGAATAGTGATGATTAAAACTATTGTTATTGATAGAAAAATTAATTTATCAATATCAACGTCATAAATGACAGCTGCAATCTGTGACTTGGAGTGGAAATTGCAATACTAATCAAGTTAAAGTGAAGAAAATGGTTATCATTTCATGAACCAAAAATTGGCAAATTGTAAGCTAATCAGTTGCACTCATTCTCCAACTTTTAACACTTAAGTGCTAATCAAGTCTGGGACTTAATATTAACTTCATCTTCTGTTAGTTGCTGTCGGTTGTTCGTTTTTCTCAATTGTTGTGTACCTAATAACAACTTTGATGTTTATTTATATCTTCTTTTTTTTTCCTATCTGTAAATTTGTAAAAATTCCAATCAGAATGAGCTCATTAAGACAATAATACACTTTAAATTGCCTCTGTGCTGTAGCTGAAACTAGAAAGAATTCACCTAGAGACTTTTTATACGGTCAAAACCGCGCTCATCCGATTTTACTATTTAACCGAGACCAGGGAGACGATTGAGGATCGACCCCGTATTATCTCAGACCGAGATATGAGGATAAGGTACTGGGTTCGAGAT
This sequence comes from Nicotiana paniculata, assembly GCA_005239505.1. NCBI lineage: Eukaryota > Viridiplantae > Streptophyta > Magnoliopsida > Solanales > Solanaceae > Nicotiana > Nicotiana paniculata. Next base: position 27,915 of record ML348213.1, on the reverse strand, counting down.
TCGAAGTACCTGTTGAGGTCGAGACCAAATAATATAGACATCAAGCAAGACCGAAGATAGTGTAATAACGGAAAGCCGAGATATCCGTGATTGGTTAAGAATCATGGTGAAAATCACAAAACGGATCAAATCAAGAACGATTATTTAGCTAATCATGGGATCTTCTTCTGTAAGAATTCCTCCACTATATAAAGAGGGGTTCTAATCATCTGTAACCATCTTACTCTCCCATATCAGAGAAATATAATATTCTTTCTCTCTTATACTCTCTTGTTCATCAGTTTACTTCATACGCCATAACATTATTGTCAACCAGTTCGAGGGCGATCTAGCTCGAGGGCTGCATTTCATTTCAATACTTGTTTGCTTTATTTACTGTTAATTTTTATTATTAATCATCGCATTTATCAATTGGTATTAGGTGAAATCACGTATCCTTAAAACCACTTATAAGTTTAATTGTTATACTATTTTAAGGGTAAACAACTTGGCGCCCACCGTGGAGCTAAGGATAATAGTGATTGCCTGGTATTAATTCTCATAACACACACTGCTTTACGCTTATTCCTGTAAGTGTTTTTGATATCAGGATCAGTATGTCGAACTCATAAACAGTACCCAGACACGCCGACAACGGCCTTGGTTTTCATGGAGAAAACAACAACATAGCCGTTCCAAGGATCGAAGTACCTCAGCCTGGCCTCGAGGGAGTACCGATTGCAAATCCCGTCGATATTAGTTCCCATGTCGCCCTAAATGCAAAGCTGGGTGTTGATCTCGAGAATAGTGTCCACAGGGAAGTTCGATCAGGTGGTCGAGGTACACAAGGAGAAAAAGACGGTAGAGTCAGCCTTCAATTGATATTTGAAATGTTACAGGCTCAACAAGTTGCAATAACGCAACTACAAAATCAAAATGCACCGAGTGGGGTCAAACCTGAGTCGTCACTAGAAGCTATTCACATGGACGAACCAGTACTGGAGAGGCCAAAAGCGAATGAATCGGGGATTGACCCTGCCATTGTAAAGATGCTCGAGGATCTCACAAAGCGAATTGAATCAAGGGAGAAAAAGATCGAGGAAAACGACAAAAGGTAGAAATGTACAACTCCTGAGTTGATCAAATTTCGGGGGCACCACCGATTCTGAAAGGGTTGGATTCGAAGAAGTTCGTGCAGAATCCTTTCCCCCCAAGTGCAGCTCCTAAGCCCATCCCGATGAAATTTCGCATGCTAGAAATTCCCAAGTATAATGGGACCACCGACCCTAATGAGCATTTCACTTCTTATACATGCACAATAAAGGGGAATGATTTAGAGGACGACGAGATTGAGTTCGTTCTGCTGAAGAAGTTTGGAAAAACTTTATCAAAGGGGGCGATGATATGGTACCACAATTTGCCGCCCAATTCCATTGATTCCTTTACCATGCTTGCAGATTCCTTCGTCAAAGCACACGCCGGAGCAATAAAGGTCGAGACTAGGAAGTCTGACATCTTCAAAGTGAAACAGAAGGACAACGAAATGTTAAGGGAATTTGTATCTCGGTTCCATATAGAACGTGTGGACCTACCCCTGGTCATAGATGATTGGCAGTCCAAGATTTTACTCAAGGTTTGAACGTACGAAATTCAGTGGCCTCACACCAGCTAAAGTAGAATTTAATTAAGTATCCAGCTGTGACCTGAGCCGATGTGTATAATCAGTATCAGTATAAAATCAAGGTCGAGGATGATCAGTTGGGAACTCCTTCCGGTTCCGTTTATCCAAGCAGGCCCGTCGGCGGAATTCAAAGGAACATCGACAAAGAACCCCGATTGAACAGGGATCAGTATCAACCATGCAGCGGAGATCGTAGGAACATCGGCCCTGTACGCAATCCTGTTCGAAGTGATTGAAGAAAAAATTGAGGACAGAGCTCCCGAGGGCTCATGATTATCAGTGGTTTCGATAAACATGTCGAGCCCACAGAAGCACCACGACTATTAGAATACAACTTCAGCATCGATGCATCAGCTATCGTATCGGCCATTGGGCAAATCAAAGATACCAGATGGCCTCGACTCTGCAGACCGATCCGGCCCAGAGGAACCCAAATCAGATATGCAAATACCATGGTACCCATAGTCATAGAACGGAGGATTGCAGACAGCTAAGGGAGGAGGTAGCCCGTTTGTTCAACGAGGGCCACCTTCGAGAATTCTTGAGCGACCGAGCTAAGAACTACTTCATAGACAGGGATGCAAACAAGAAGAACTACAACACGTGATTCACATGATTGCTGGTGGGTTCGATATTCCACAGTGACCCATGTTCAAGCGCACTAAGGTGTCGATCACCAAGGAAAAGCGAAATCGAGACTATGTACCAGAAGGGACATTGTCTTTCAATGACGAGGAAGCAGAGGGGATCTCACAACCCCACAACAATGTGCTGGTAATATCTATTCTTATGAATAAAATTCAGGTTAAATGTGTTTTGATTGATCCAGGAAGCTCGGCCAACATTATTCGATCGAGGGTCATGGAGCAACTCGGCCTACAAGATCAGATAGTTCCCGCAACTCGGGCTTTTAATAGCTTCAACATGGCGAGTGAAACTACCAAAGGTGAAATCATCTTGCCAGTAAATATATACGGGACCGTTCAAGAAACAAAGTTCCAGGTGATCGAGGGCGATATGAGATATAACGCCCTGATCGGACGACCCTAGTATCTTAACATGAGGGCGATCCCTTCAACCCTTCATCAAGTTCTGAAATTCCCAACACCGGAGGCAGTAAAAATGGTGTATGGGGAAAAAATGCCGCCGAAGAGATGTTTACGATCGATGAAGTGATACCGGTGTCGGCACTCTATCAACAAAGGGATCGGAGTCAAAAGGAAAGTAGGAGGACAAATAGCAACCACATGCACCAGTCTCGACTCAGTCGGAGAAGCAGGGAGCAGACGAGGACGATGACTACTGGATCTCTCGATCCTTCATAATTTCCAACGATTTCGACGCAACCAAATTGATAGTCGAAGAGATAGAACAAGACATACTGATCGAGGACCTGCCCGAATGAAAGGTATACTTAGGCACGGGGTTGACTCCCGAGCTCAGGAAAAAACTTATTCAATTTCTTTTATATAACATGGATTGTTTTGCTTGGTCCCATCTCGATATGATAGGGATCCTACCGGAAATCACTACACATCGGTTAAGTTTGGACCCGAAGTTCCATCCAGTAAAGCAAAAGAGAAGGCCTAAGTCCAAGGTTAAGCATGCATTCATCAAGGATGAGGTAACCAAATTTCTCAAAATAGGGTCCATTCGGGAAGTAAAATATCCCGAATGGTTAGCAAACGTAGTGGTAGTTCCTGAGAAGGGAAATAAACTTAGAATGTGTGTAAACTATAAGGATTTCAACAAGGCCTGCCCTAAGGATTCATTTCCTTTGTCGAATATCGATCGCATGATTGATGCCATGGCCAACCACGAGATTCTCAGTTTTCTCGATGCCTACTCCGGGACCAATCAAATACAGATGAACCCGGAAGATCAGGAAAAGACTTTGTTTATCACTAAATACGGCACCTATTGTTATAACATAATGCCGTTCAGACTAAAAAATGCTGGTGCGGCTTATCAACGCCTAGCAAATTGAATGTTCGAGGAACAAATGGGAAAATCAATGGAATTTTATATTAATGAAATGTTAGTTAAGTCGCTGTGAGTAGAGGACCATTTGAAACATTTGCAGGAGACCTTCGACATACTAAGAAAGTACCACATGAAGCTCAACCCGGAGAAGTGTGCGTTCGAGGTTGGATTGGGCAAGTTCCTCAGCTTTATGGTATCAAATCGGGGGATCAAGATCAACCCAGATAAAATTAAGGCCATCGAAGATATCATGGTCATGGATAATTTCAAGGTCGTACAAAGGTTAACACGGCGCATAGCCGCCCTAGGTCGATTCATTTTGAGGTCCTCAGATAGAAGTCACCGGTTCTTCTCACTGCTTAAGAAGAAAGAAATTTTGCATGGACCCGGAATGACAACAAGCCTTAGAAGAACTAAAGCGATACCTGGCGAGCCGCCATTGCTTCACATCCTGAAAGCAGACGAGCAACTCTACTTATACTTAGTAGTCTCGAAAATAGCAGTAAGTGGGGTCCTAGTTCGAGAAGATCAAGGTATGCAATTCCCTGTTTACTATGTTAGTCGTACCATAAGTGAGGCCGAGACCCGATACCCTCACTTAGAAAAATTAGCGCTTTCTTTAATAAGTGCCTCTGGGAAATTAAAACCATATTTCCAATGTCACCTGATTTGTATTGTAACTACCTTTCCCCTTCACAATATTTTGAACAAACTCGAGCTATCAGGTCGATTGGCCAAATGGGCCGTCGAGATCAGCGGGTACGATATCGAGTATCAACCCCGTACGACCATCAAGTCTTAGATCTTGGCAGACTTTGTGGCCGACTTCATGCCATCCCTCGTACCCGAGGTCTAAAAGGAACTATATTAAAATCGGGTACATCATCGAGGGTGTGGACCCTCTTCACAGATGGCACTTAGAACGTGAAGGGGTCTGGGCCGGGCATTATTTTGAAGCCACCCACTGGTAATACAATTAGAAAATCTATCAGAACTTCAAAATTAACTAACAATGAGGCCGAGTAAGAGGCCATGACTGCAGGTATCGAGCTGGATAAATGTTTGGGTGCAGAGGTCATCAAGGACAAATACGATTTCCTACTTGTGGTAAACCAAGTCAACAGAACTTTCGAAGTCCAAGAAGATCGAGTGCAGAGTTACTTAGACAAGCTACAGGTGACTCTATATCGATTTAAAGAGTGGAACTCACAACATGTACCTCGGGAACAGAACAGCGAGGCCGATGCCCTTGCAAATTTGGGGTCATCGATCGAAGATGACGAACTTAGCTCGGGGACTGTTGTACAACTCTCGAGGTCAATGATCGAAGAAGGCCATACCGAAATAAACTTTACAAGTCTGACCTGAGATTGGAGGAATAAGTACATTGAATACCTAAGAAACGGGAAGCTTCCATCGGATCCGAAGAAATCGAGGACTCTACGCACGAAGCCAGCACGATTCATATTGGCCGAGGATGGAACGTTGTTTAGGAGAATGTTCGACGGACCATTGGCGATATGTTTGGGACCAGGAGACACCGACGAAGTCCTACGGGAGATTCACGAAGGCACTTGTAGAAATCATTCCGGTGCCGAGTCATTGGTTCACAAAGTTATCAGAGCAGGTTACTATTGGGCCGATATGGAAAATGATACAAAAGAATTCATTCGAAAGTGCGACAAATGTCAAAGGTATGCACTGATGATTCACCAACCTGGGAAGCAACTCCACTCAGTCTTATCCTCATGGCCGTTCATGAAATGGGGAATGGACATCATCGGCTCTCTCCCATTGGCCCCAGGTAAAGCTCAATTTATTTTATTTATGACTGATTATTTTTCTAAATGGGTTGAAACACAGGCTTTCGAGAAATTCAGAGAAAAAGAAGTCATAGACTTCATTTGGGACCACATTATATGTCGATTGGGATGCCTGCCGAGATTGTATGCGACAATGGGAAGAAATTCATTGGCAACAAAGATATTAAATTTCTCGAGGATCACAAGATTAAAAGGATTATATCAACGCCATATCATCCCAGTGGGAACGGGCAAGCCGAATCGACCAAAAAATCCATCAGTCAAAATCTTAAGAAGAGATTGACTCACGCTAAGGGAAAATGGAGAGAGATATTGACCGAGGTTCTTTGGTCATACCGCACGACGTCAAAATCCTGTACGGGGGCAACGCCGTTTTCTTTAGTTTATGGTGCCGAAGCCCTTATCGCGATCGAGGTCGGGGAACCTAGCCTTAGGTTTCAATATGCAACAGAATAATTGAATCACGAGTCCATGAGTACGAACCTAGAATTGTTGGATGAAAGAAGAGAGGCCACCCCTGTTCGATTGGCCGCACAAAAATAGCGGATCAAAAGGTATTACAATCGAAGAGCCAATCTTCGACACTTTAAAATCGGGGACTTAGTACTGAGAAAGGTAACCCTCAACACTCGAAACCCCAATGAAGGAAAACTGGGTCCAAATTGGGAGGGACCATATCAGGTCCTCGACATTATAGGAAAAGGGTCTTACAAGCTTGGTACGAAGAATGATGAGCAATTATTGAACAATTGGAATGTATCACTCCTAAGATGATACTACTGCTAAGGTATGACTTTCTCCATTTTCAGTTATGTTTTAAATTAACCAATTGCAGGTGTTCGATCGAAGACATCGATGGATTCTTCAACACGAAGTCCTTAGGTCTGAAAGCGCGTGTTGCACTCTTTTTCCCTTAGACTGGGTTTTGTCCCAAATGGGTTTTTCCGGCGAGGTTCTTAACGAGGCAATCAAGAACAATTCAACAGTACCCGAGGCTTCTCTACAATTAACCTCGGATACTGGGGGTCATCATCCTCGAATGTCGACTTTGTTGCAAGGAAAGTACTTCGTGTCAACAGGGTCGATAGGCAAATTTTGTAAGGGCCAAACAGTCGAATGAACCGTGCCCATATAGATTGCTCGAGCCCTGACAACAGACATGTACGCATGTATAATATTTATTAAGAGAAGTATTTTTCCTTTCCAAATATCTCATGCCTTAGAAAAATTCTACTTTACAAATTCATACTCTTGATCTATTGTATAAACAAGCTTAAGGTCACAACTGAAGTTCGAACAACTAACCCCACACTCGGGGACTGCCGTCCGAAAAATAAATGGGATCGAATTATTAAAACCTCGAGATCATAAGACCTTAAAAAGGCAACCTACGATTTTTATAGGCCACGGCCACCCCACCCAGGGACCGACACTTCGAACAAGCTCGAAGTGTAACGGTAACCAAGCCCAAGAGGCAAGTCCCAAACTAAAAAAGCTACGGCCAAATTAACACTGTTCGGAGACGTCCGAATTCGGTAGTAAAATTGTCCTTCGAATATTTTCACAAACTGGTTAAAAAGGCTATGCTCGACAAAATTACAAAGGGATTTGGTAATACCAAGCCTTGAAAACCCTAAGGGGTACAAAATTGTTCGAACTCTCGAACAAGTCCTTATTTCGTGCCAAGACATTGTAAAACATTACAAAGGACTTCGATAGTATCAAGCCTCGAAAATATTAATGGATACAATGTTTTTAGGACTCTCAAACGAATTTCTTGTTTCATGTTAAGGCATTACAAATTTTATATAAATATTCAAGCCGATAAGGGGGAAAAAGCCATTCTTTTTACAAAGGACGAATCGTCCTAATACAAAAGCCTAAGGGCCATTTTCTGTTTTGAGTTCGAGAGATCATCCTCACTCAATTAAAACCGAAGGGTTACCCTATTTCGAGTTCGAGAAAGCACTCACTCGGTCCTAAAAACTATACTAGTTTGGTTTCGGTCAAAATACCTAAACCTCGAACCAACTAATACTATTTCATAAAATGAAGCAAAATTTTATAAGGCAGAAACACGGAAAAATCTCACAAGCCAAAGACAGACAGAAAAAAAAAAATTCTTATATATATGCCAAAATTTATTTACAAGGGCAATATGGCCAGGTCGAGGTTCCATACAAAACATTCAAAGGGAAAACATCCTAAGTGCCTAATCTTCTCCGGGAGCTACATTTTTACCGTCGGGGTCCCCTCCTCTCTTGGATCCACTCACATTCCCGGTGCCATCATCATCAGAAGAGGCCAATGCCTTGGCTTCGACTTCAGGCTCTTTAGCACTCTTGATCTCGACAGTGAGATCGAAGCCTCGAGCATGGATCTCTTCGAGAGTGTCCCTTCGAGACTGGCACTTGGAATGTTCGGCTACCCAATATGCTCGAACTTTGGCAACCTCGGCGACTTCCTTTGCTCTAGCTTGAGCGGCTTCAACATCAGATCAATAGACAACCACGATTGCCTCAACATCGGCCTTGGCCGGCTCGGCATCATATTTGGCCTTTGCAAGTTCCGTAACCAACCGAGCCTGGAGCTCCTCAATTTTCTTGGTTTATGCCAAGTTTTTCTCTTTCAAGACCTTGAGCTGGTTTTGGGCCGAGGACAACTGCGCCTGGATAATCTCTTTCTCTGAGGCGAGACGGTCCATATTTTTCTTCCATGCTATGGTTTCCGCCTTCACCGCATCTACCTCTCCACGGAGCTACTCGATTATCTCGAGCTTATGTTTTGTTAGCCATCACTCGTGAACCGATGCCATGAGCTTGTAAGATTTTTATTACCTCTTCGGCCAGGTCGCTTTGTTCTTTCTGAGTCGTGGCTAGCTCAACTCGGAGGTCCTTGATTTCTTCTTCTTTCTGCCCACTAAGAAGTTTAAGGGCATTCTTCTCCTCGTTGAGCCTTTGAATATCGGCCTCGTACCAGCTCATTTGTGATCGAGACCTAGAAAATACTTCATGATGAAGCATCGAGGCCTACACATATAGAAGAAAAGAAGTTAGACAAGAAGAGAAAAAACCACAAGTATGAACAAGGGGAGTTAAGGCTTACTCGATTCAAGGCTTGTTGAGCCTCATTGAAGAGACACGGTTCTCTCCCACTTCGTTCATCAGGGCTTGGTCCTCCTCCATGACCAAACCCTGAAGATAACTAGCCACCCCTATGGGGGAGGCAAAGACTCGTGCATCCTCGGGGATCGAGATGACGATTTTTTGTTTGATCCCGGGGCTGACGCTCGGGGTAGGAAATTGACTAGTTAGTCTGAAACTCAAATAAGTCGCACCCGAATCCTTATTCAGTATCTCCAAGTCGCTTAGGCCAGTGGCATCCTCGATCCCAACAAAATAACCGCAGAAGGTGTCCTCCTCTCCGGGGGCTCCTTCTGCATCAGGAGTCTTCCTGGCTTGAGCCTCCCGAATCGTCTCCTCAAAAATGAAGGGAGTGACGGGGAGTCTCCAACTTCTATTTCCCCAAGTGGGTCTCTTGGAGCATTCTCTTCATCTCGAGGAGCCTCGAGACCGGCCTCCACAGCCGATTTTTCTACCTTTTCGACTCGAGGTAAGGCATCTTCAAATTTGCCAACTCGGGGACTCCACCCAAGTCTTCTCTCGAGGCCCCGTCAGCTCGGGGAAGAATTTTTTTGGCTCCTACCGGCTCGGTGGCCTTCTGAGCCTCGATGTTCGTCTTTACTCGGGCCACCAGCCCGGGGTCATTTTCTTTCTCTTCTTCCTCTTCATCTGTCTCCCTTAGGAGTCGAAGAATCCCTAGAAAATGGTTTGATGTTCTTTTTGGATTAAGAGTCACCCTCTCGTTAGGCTCTAGATCCTCGGAGGTCGAGGTCCTATTTCTTTTCTTCTCCTTTACCGGCTTCAGGATCGAGAGTGAAATTTCTTCTTCACCATAGAGGCCTCATGACTGCATCTTTTCCGAGACCTGCAGGAGAAGAAATTGAGAAAGTTTGGAGGAATGTTTTAATCAAATCATTAAACACATGAAAAAGGCTTACCATGATTTTTTGGCTTCGCATCGGCCTTTCGATAAATCGCACCGTGCGCGCTCAGCATACGTTGAGGTCGAGGCTAGGTTCCTGACCCAGCTCTCGAGGTTAGGGATTGCACCGGGCGTCCAGGCAGCAGCTATGTCAAAAAAGAGCATCGATAAGAGAAAGTGAAGAAATAAAATTAACATGCAGATTATAATAAATCATACTTACGTGTCATGTTCCATCTCTCGGGGAACGGCATGCTTTCAGCCGGAATCAGGTCTGAGGTCCTCACTCAGACGAATTGACCCATCCAACTCCGGTCTTTGTCCTTGTCTATGCTTGAGATGAAAACCTTGGTGGCCTGGCGTTCGAGTTTTATCAACCCACCTCGGTAGAGCCGAGGGCTATAGAACCTTATAAGGTGGTCGAGAATAAAAAGGAGCCCGGCGATTTTTCTCACGAAGAATAGGAGCAATATTATGATCCTCCAGAAGGAGGGATGGATTTTTTCGAGGGTCACCTGATACGTTTTGCGGAAGTCCACGATAATTGGGTCGAGGGGACACAACGTGAAAGAGTAAGCGTAAACACTCAAGAAACCTTCCACATGGGTAGTAATATCTTCCTCAGGGGCTGGTATCACGACCTCAGTTCTTCTAGTTACAATCCTTTTTCACTTTTTCGAGGAAATTCTCAGGTAACAAGCATATGTACCTCTATACCAGCTCGCAACGACCGGGGAACGACGAGGTTTTCTCGATCTTGAAATCGGAACTGATAACGCATCCCCCAGGAACACATTCCTCAAGGCGTGGTTCCGCAGGTGTTTTCTCAATGACTGACCGAGATGATGAAGCGGTTTCTTTTTGAGGCACAGTCTTTGACATTATCGCCATTTAGTTTTGAGGTTAAAGAAAAATGAAGATGATGAAATTTGGAGTTTTGAGAAGAGGTTAACAAGGAAACTTGAAGAATGCTAAGAGCTTTGAAGATTAGAGCAGAAGAAATTGAAAGTAAAGTTTGAAAGAGTGGAAAAAAGGCTTATTTATGGGTTTCACGACGACGGTTCAAAATCGCTAGTGGCCGACCGTCAACTGACACACATTAATAACCTGAGGAACTCAATTTGTTCTTCTCATTACACTCCAAAAAATGAGGGGACTCTCTGTATACGGTCAAAACCCGGCTCACCCGATGTTACTACTTAACCGAGACCAGGGGACGGATCGAGGATCGGCCACGTATTATCTCGGACCGAGATATGAGGATAAGGTACTGAGTTCAAGATTTGAAGTACCTGTCGAGATCGAGACCAAATAGGATAGACATCGAGTAAGACCAAAGATAGCATAATAACGGAAAGCCGAGATATCTGTGACTAGCCGAGGATCAAGGCGGAAATCTCGGAACAGATCAAATCAAGAACAGTTATTTAGCTAATCATGGGATTTCCTTCTGTAATTAGAATTGTACCATAAGTAGAATTCCTCTACTATATAAAGAGGGGTTCTAATCATTTGTAACCATCTTACTCTCGCATATCAGAAAAATATAATATTCTTTCTCTCCTATACTCTTTTGTTCATCTATTTGCTTCATACTCCATAACATTATTGTCAACCAGTTCGAGGGCGATCTAGCTCGAGGGCTGCATTTCATTTCAATATCGGTTTGCTTTATTTACTGTTAATTTCTATTATAAACATCGCATTTATCAATTGGTATTAGGTGAAATCACGTGTCCTTAAAACCACTTATAAGTTTAATTGTTATCCGATTTTAAAGGTAAATAGACTTTAAATTCCAAGTTTCCAACTGTTTACGCAACATTCGCAACAAATTTTCGTAGTCCGGAAAATAATATTTGTGAGTTATGTAACCCCTCTATTTACAGTTGTAGAGGATGGACAATCTAGCTACATATGAACTCTCTTGCTTGATTCTGATTGGCCCATCATTTTAGCCACTTGGCGACTTGTGGTTGGCTCTTGCTTTTTTGACTTGGATTGCCACATCATTTAAGACGTGGTGTCACCTTATTGGCCTAGAGTTTGACTGGATATGCCATGTCACTTAACACATGGAATGAGTGTGGGCCTTAAGATGAAATGGACCTTGGGCTTAAAAATATTAAAATGGACTTATTTATTTGTAAAGTACAAATTAATTATTCGACCCAAAGTAATTTAGAATTTAATCTAAATTTTGTATGGACTAAATTCAATAATTTTTTTATGTCTACAGATGCCCCCTACTTCAAGTCTTGCCGCAATATAAACTTGTCAAGTCTTGATGACGAGGTTTGAAGTACCGGTGAATAACACAATCTTTTGAATCCACCTCTAGTATTTTCTTTGAGACACATTATGACACATTAAAAAATTGTGATAATTTTGATTCCTTAAAGAAATAAATTTTATCACTTTAAGAAACCCATAGCTCAAGTACTTCTAATTAGACTGGGAATGCCGCCCTTAAGCATCTATAAATAGACAAGAACTGGGCCCTCAAAACACACGAGAAGAACAGTATATATGTCGACCCGGGTTCTTTTAGGGATTGATAGACTTGTCAAGATCCTAATTAGTATATATAATTTATCATCAAATATATCCGTGTGTAAATTGATTCATCGACTTATAACCTACTCAGATGCATCGTTGAATATTAAAAACAAAACGTCTCGACCTATATATATATATATATATATATATAAAACATGCTTCGTTGTACTACTTTAACTACATATATAGCATGTTAGAGTATATTTTAGTGTATTCATCCTTTGTATTACAAAAGTGTTAACGGATTACATTTATATTATTTAGATAGTAAATATAAAAGTGATTTTTAATTTTGACCAATGTTGACCAGAAAACAGACCAACTTTGGTCGCTAATTGTCGAAAAATTAAAAATTAGGGACCAAAGTTGGTCCCTATTTGCTTACCCTGTATTAACCGATCAACTTTGGTCGGTAATTTTAAATAAGATTTATTTATATTTTATAAAATATTTTAAATAATAATATAATTATTAAAACTTTATAATCGGGTCCCACATTAGCAACCAAAGTTGGTCGCTAATGTCAATGTTTCTTTGACCAAGCAAGTCTGACCAGCTCGATCAACATTTTGACCACTTTACCGACCAAATACCGCCCAACCTTGGTCGGTAAATTATTTAAAATAAATATTTAATAGTTTTCTCCACATTTGCGGCCAACTTTGGTCACTTTTTTTGACCGACCAACTTTGGTCGCAAATTGGTGGTCGTAAAATTTCAGATTTCTAGTAGTGTTGGCAGCCTCGATGTCTATCATGCCGAATCGAAACATTGTGCTACTGGCATCGTATCCGCAGAAGCAGAAATGTTGTGCTATGGCATCAATATCCATTAATCGAGCTGATCGTCGTGCGACTTGCAGCGTATCCGCAAAAACGTCATGTTGTTGACACCGAGGGATCCAAAATCTTTTCTTATTTTTGTAGGTTTTCAATAGAGTACAACTACAACTTGATACGTCCCTTCTTGAGGCTCGATGAGATACATTTAGAGTAGTCCTAAGTGAGCTTGATCGACGAGACATATCCCTACTTAGCAGCCTGTGAGTGAGAACATGGTGCATCTCAGCCTTGCGGCTTAGCAAGAAAAAGGTTGGGAGATGGAGCGACCGTATTCCATCCTTGGTGGGTTATTACTTGGCGGACTTCTGCAAAACTATTTATTCCTTGACGTAGGATCGATGAAATCTCGAGCCGCTTACTTTCAAAGAATCACAACTTGAGAGGCTTCATCATATCTCAATATAGGTACGTCCAAATCGCTAGCCGTTTGTGGAACTGGAAAGAAGACCCAAGGATAAGGAATTCCTCGAATATCATGGAAGGATTTCCTAGAAGATTACCCGCATCAATTTCTTGAAATTGATCTAGACGTTCGCCTTGCTGCTTTTCAGCTTTGCGCGCTCCAGTGGAAAAAATTCATATCTCGAGATAGGAATCTCCAAATTACAATCCGTTTGCGTCATTAGAAAGAGAACTCATAGATCTTCATTACATATGAATTTCATAATAGAACCCATTTCGGGATGGAAACAGAAAATTCTCAAAGTGGGAACAAGTTGCAGTAAACTTTTAGATTCGTGTATTTCCGGCGGAAAAAAAATCGTGTCTTGAGATAGGAGCCTCAGAATCGCCAACGGTTTGTGTTGTTGGAAAGAAGATATCCAAATCTACAACATATAAAATGTTATGGGAATAACATATTCCAGATGGACCGCAGTAGTTTTCTAAAGTTGATCCCTGCGTTCGTTGAGCTTGCTTTCCAGCTCTATGCTCTCTGAGTCGTTCTACGAATGTTTTGTTTCTTCTTGAAATTGACTCTACAGTCTTGCATATAGTAACTTTAGCTATCAGGATTCACAAATCTTATGTCTTTATTTATTTTTATTTTTCAGACTCGCAAAGAAGCTCAAAGGACCCAAATATCAGACTGAGGTGTCATACAAGATGCGGAGTCACCCTTTCACTAACTTTTGCACTTGATTTATTGATAGTCTTGAAGTTCATCAATGCAGCTCCCATGGTGATTAAAGGTTCATCAAGAGAGACGACTTCTCATATATGGGACCTTCAACCAACACTTGCACAAGAGAAGCAAACAATCATGCTCGAGGACTAACAACAAGATATGTGGTCAAGAGATCATCACAACTAATGAACACGAGAGACATACATCGAGAATGACATTAAATGTGGAAACACCATACAGACTTGGAAAGGAATTTAAGACGCGTCGGAAACAAAGCATAGTTTGCAATCATCTTCATGGTTTAGGCTTTTGTATAGAAACATGTCTAGATCCTTTTGTCTCCACATTTTTGGATGTATCAACTTTGCAACAGTGAAGCAATAAAATATTTTTTTACACTTCAACGCAAATCGTCTTCTTTTTCATATTTATATATGTCTCTCTACTTGAAAGAGTTAATGTGATGATCCCATAAGCCAAACCTTTTTTTAAAACTCATGCGAATGAACTTAGAATGAAACTCTAAGCTGTATACGTACCTCGGTGAAGAGGATCAAATCATAACGTTGTTCAGAGGGGTAAATTATTTTCTTTTCTTTTTTTTATGTACTGATTTTTGCCTAGGGCATCTTTCTCTAGGTTTTCACCCTAGCGGACTTCTTTTTTTTGTCCATACATAGTTTATACTCATGTGTGCCAGGAGTGTAGCAACGTGCAGTTTAGGCTCATGCATCAAGGAGCGTCATGACTTGCAGTTTAGGCTCGTACGTCAAGGAGCGTAGCTGACTTTCATGGGAAGTACTGCTTCAGAAATTTTCCATTAATTGGACCAACTCTGAGACCATCCTTATCAACAATTATGTATGCGCCACTTGAATAAGCTTCCTTCACAACATATGGCCCATCCCATTTTGAGGTAAACTTGTCACGTATGCGTTTATTGAGGATTATGGGTCTTCGAACAGCTAGGACCAAGTCTCCCACTTGGAACGATCATGGCCGTACTTTCTTGTTGAAGGCTCTAGCTAGTCCAGCTTGATAGCACTCCAATTTTTGTTGCGCTTCCAATCTTTCTCATCCAATGCCTAACTCTGCTAGGCGAAGTTGAGCATTCTCTTCAAACGTGAGTCCTTCTTGAATTGCGATCTGCAATGATGGAATTTGTTGCTCCAACGGAAGCACTGCTTCTATGCCATATACCAAAGAGTAAGAAGTTGCTTGTGTAGCAGTTCTGAAGGTTGTCTGGTATGCCCACAAAGCTTCTCAAATTCTCTCATGCCAGTCTCTCTTGTTCTTTGAAACCACTTTCTTCAAAAGGTTACCAAGCATCTTGTTAAAAGCTTCAGCAAGGCCGTTAACATGTGCATTATAAATTGAAGACTTATGTTGCTTGAAACCGAACTTCTCGCACAAACTCTTCATGAGCTTGTTGTCAATTGGCGTTCTATTATCAGTGATTATGTATCTTGGTATATTGTACCTAAAAATTATTTATGACTTGATAAAATCGAAAACAATCTCCTTTTTCACCTCCTTGAGTGGAACAACTTCAGCCCATCTAGAGATGTAGTCTCTAGCGGCCAATATGTAAATCTGTCCCTTCGATGACTGTGGAAACGGTCCAACAATGTCAAGTCCCCATGCATTAAAAGTCCATGAAGCTAAAGTTATATGAAGAGTCTCTGGAGGTTGATGGATGTAGTTGGCATGAAATTTACACGCTTGACATTTTTGGCATGATCCATGCAATCCTTCACCATTGTCGTCCAGTAGTAGCCCATCCGCTTGATGCGGAAATGGAGCTTTGGAACAGATTGGTGTGCTACACATAAGCCAGAATGTGCTTCCTCCATTTCTTTGCGGGCTTCTTCTTTGTCAAGACATCGCAAGAATAGTCCTTCAAAAGAGCGGCGAAATAATGTCCCCTTGTAGAAGATGAATCATGGTGCACTTCGCTTGATGTCTGTTCTTTATCGCGGATCCTCGGGTAACTTTCCATGTTCAAGGTACTCTATCAATAGTTTCCTCCAATCCTCTTCTTTAATCACCCGAACGGACGTATGATGACTTTCGTTGATTTGAATGTTAAGAAGTCTAGGTATGACCGATCAATGACGCATCACATGTACCTTTGTTGACTCATTCTCTCCAAGTGCCATCGTCGTGGCCAAGTTAGCTAAAGCATCAGCCATGCGATTATCTTCTCTTGAGACGAGGTTTAAGAACACTTGGTCGAACCTTTCGAGTAAACAAGAAGCATATTGGTGGTATGACAAAAGATCTTCCTTCTTTACATCGTAAATCCCCAAAAGTTGGTTGATGATCAACTTAGAGTCGTTGTATACCTCCAATTGTAGAATCTTCACGTCTAATGCCATTTCAAGACCGATGATAGAAGCTTAGTACTCTGCAGCATTGTTTAAACATGTTTCACCTAAAGCAAAGGAGAATGGCAAGATTTGTCTATCTGGAGAGACCAACACAACACCTGCCCCCGCATCATTCCGACGTGCGGAACCATCAAAGAAAATTATACATGGTGGCAATTCTTCAAATGAATAAAACGTCTTCATCTGGAAACTCATTAGAAAGATCCCATTCCACCGGAAGAGGGTGATCAACTAGAAAATCGGCCAGTGCTTGTCTTTCATAGCCTTTTGAGGTGTGTATGTGATCTCATATTGGTTAAACAATATGGACCATCTCGCTAGGCGTCCAGAAAGAACAGGTCGAGTCATCACGAACTTTACAGGATCTGCTCGAGAGATAAGTTTGATGGTGTATGCTTCAAAATAATGCCTTAGTTTCTTTATTGTATAAAGTAACTCTAAGCATATTTTCTCAACAAGCGTGTAGTTCAATTCAGCTCCTATCAGATTTCGACTGAGTTAGTACAAGGCTTGTTCCTTTCCTTTATCATTCTCTTGAGCAAGTAGTGCCCCAAGTTAGCATTCTTGTGCTGCAATGTAGAGTATCAATGGCTTCCCAATTATTGGGCCCCAAACACAGGTGGATTCAGCAAATATCTTTTGATGCTTTCAAAAGCATTTGGATATGACTGATCCCAATGAAAAAGGATATCCTTCCTCAATATATGATTGAAAGGTTGACATCGTCCAGCTAGATTAGAGATGAACCTCCGGATGAATGCTAAGTTTCTCTGTAGAGTTCGAAGATCCCCCAAATTACTTGGCTCAGGCATTTTCTGAATGGCGTCAATCTTTGCGGGATCAACTTCAATTCCACGATGATACACAATGAAGCCAAGAAACTTTCCTGAGGTAGTTCAAAATGCACACTTGAGTAGATTCATATTTAGGTCGAATTTTCCTAACCTTTCAAAAAAAATTCGAAGGTCTTCAAGGTGGTAACGCCTACTCTTCGTCTTCACCACTAAATCATCAACGTAGCATTCAACCCTCTGATGAAGCATGTCATCAAAGATGTTTTGCATCACGCATTGGTAGGTGGCACCATCATTCTTCAGACCGGAGGGCATCACTTTGTAGCAGTATATTCCTTTTGGAGTTTGAAAAGCAGTACACTCTTCATCTTTTGGAGACATTCTGTTTTGATTGTATTCGGAGGACCCATCCATGAACGACATAGCTTTATGCCCTGTTGTAGCATCAACCATGAGTTCGATAATTGGTAACAGAAAGTCATCTTTCGGGCATGCATTGTTTAGGTCTCGAAAGTCAACACAAACACGTATTTGACCATTCTTCTTATTGATAGGTACAATATTCGATATCCATGATGGGTACTTCACCTCTCGATTAAATCCTGCCTCGATTGAATAGGTACAATATTCGATATCCATGATGGGTACTTCACCTCTCGATTAAATCCCGCCTCGATGAGCTTGTTGACTTAGACTTCAATTTGTGGTACTAGCTCGGGTTGAAACATGCGTTGTGACTGCTTCACAGGACGTGCTCTACTTTTGATCCCTAAATGATGAACGACTACCTTAGGAATAAGACCAGGCATTTCTTTATAGGACCAAGAGAAGACATCTTTGTACTCAGTCAATAACTTGGATTATTCCTCCTTCTCCTGAGGCGTAAGAAGTGCACTAATGAAGGTTCTGGGTGGATCTTTCGGAGTGCCTAAATTGAGTTTCTTAAGCTCATCCACAGTTGATTGACCGCCATCTTCTAGTTGAGGGGGAACCTCGTGGACTTCATCATCAATGTCAAGGCATGGGCTATCTTCCACAATGATGTGATAGGATGTTTCCACAAAATCTGACTTTTCTCTTTGACTTCTTTGGATGGTCGGCATGGCTTCTTTCTCTTTCTCTGCTTCTTTAAGAGGCTAAATAATGGTTCTCCTTTGCACTTTCAGTGGACCATTTGTGGATATTGACAAAATAGACTTCTTCTTCAGGGAAAGCACTACAGATTTCTTTGTCAGTAACAACTTCAAAAAGACCCCACTCCTCATGTCCTTGCTCCTTATGTTTTGACAGTATCTTTCTAGATGGTGATTTCCTTGTGATTCCTAGGCGACAAAAGACAAAGGTCTTTGAGGTAATGGAAACTTACTTTAGACGTTTGGAAGATACATGTTCACCTCTGTGACCTAGACTTTCAAATATCGAGACCTGAGGGGTTGAGCCTCCAATGCGATCAAATACTGAAGCTCGCTGTTCTATTTTCTTGCCCTTAACTTCCATCATCTCCTCTATCGAGGTGTGTTGTGATGAAGCTGTCTCTTTGCTTCTCTTAGATGAAATTTGAAGAGGCTCTACCAAACTGAATCCCAACCCAAACTTTGGAGTGGCGACGTAGTGCCCTTGCTTTCTCAACTTCATTTGGGACTCATTGAGCCCGTGTATCTTTTCACCAGTGACTTCGTATTTGAGTTCTCCTAGTCTTGATGGATTGGAGAAGTTTAACCAGACTTTTCAAGCAGTATGAAGGCCTTAGTATCATAGTGTCCTTTTATTTTATCAGCTTGGAGATTGCCTTTAGTAGACTCACAAGTCACGTATGGGATTTGTGCAACTGGGATAGTCATATGCTCCTTGAAATGTTGGATACCTTTGTGACTCATTTGCTTCTTTAGAGTACATTCTTGTAGCAAATGTTGCCCTTTATTTCGACGCTCACGCGGAACATAGCGAAAAATGGAATGCTCCTTATCAGTCTTTGTCTATATGTCACCTTCAGACGATGACAACTTAAGGGACACTTCTTCAGTTCTCTTCTTAGGCAGCTTGGTGGTCGTCCATTGGGCCTCATTTTCTTCTTCTAAATTGACATCATCTTCATCGACTAATGATGGTTTCTCCGCACTCGGTTCACAAGAATCTAGGTATAATTTTGAATCTGCAAAGTATGACTCCGTCTTAGTGAAAGGATTGATGTCTACATCAATTTTGACTATATCTACATCCCTTATGTACATCTGTAAAGTAGACGATACCACTCCATTCTCATGAATCCAAGGACGTCCAAGCAAAAGTTTGTATGATGTTTTATCATCTATGACGTGAATCAAGGTGTTTGACTTCATCTCACTAATGGATAATCCCACACGGATCATACCCATGGCTCGTTGTCCTCCTTGGTTGAAACCTTGGATGGTTAGGTTACTTTTAGCACCATCTTTGGCATGATGTTGACAGCCGAACCATCATCAACAAGTATGTGATTGAGATGTTGTTACCAAATGGCCACTATAACGAATAAAGGTCTATTATGTGGTCTAGACCCCAACAACAAGTCATCATCTGTGAAGGAAATTGTTGCACAACATGTGACAACTTTTTCGTTATCATGATGTTCTTGTGTTTTCATTGGAGCAAGCTCGTCGTTACTTTCCTTTGTTTGGTCTGTACTAGAAACTACATGAGTTACACTAACGTGACCTCCACGAAGGAATTTTCCAGGAAAGAATTCATGCAATGTGATGGGCTTTAGGAACTTCGATGATAAGGCACCGTTAATCTTCTTGCTAATAGAAGATTTAATAGTTCTTGGTGGTTGTATCTTATCCACATCGCTTATTTTTGCTCTTGTCTTAGGAAGTGGTAACCTTAAAACTTCTTGATGTCTTCATTTCTTATGAGTGACTAGAGTCCAACCCTCATCGATCGTCTTTGTCTTTGGACTGAGTGTTCAGCTCTAGTGAACCTTCAAGAGTTTTCCTTGGAAGATCAAATTCAATGGTCTCGAAACATCCAAATTGTAAGAAGGAGTGCCTGACGCGTATTGCAACCTTGAACACTTCTTTTCTTTGAGCGCGATACTTGCATGATTTGCTTATGATGTTTCATCCATGTCTATGATGATTTTTCCTTCACTTACAAGAGACATGATTTTCTCCTTTAGGACGAAGCATTTCTCTGTAGGTTGGCTAATGACGCGATGAAACTTGCAGTAGATCGCCAACTTTACTAATTTCCTCAGGTCCTTTTGATTCAGGGAGATCGATGACTTGTTTGGCCAGCAATCCATCAAGGATCGGGGTACGTCTGAATCTGGAAACGAATAAACCTTCGCCTCCAATTCCTTCAAGGTTGGACGACGTTTCTCCTCTTTGGTATATTGATTCAGCGTCTTATCCTCCTTGACCTTTTCCTTAGTCATGACTTTCACAGAAGTTTATTTCACCACCATAGATTCTTTAGTTTGGTTCTCCATAGATTCTTTAGTTTGGTTCTTTGGTGCAACATTTTTCTTGAACTCCTTGTGATCAGTAAATGGAGATGCATTTCCATGGTTTGCGATGCTTAACTCCATGTTGTGATCTCCCGTTGAAAGTTCTTCAAAAGTTCGCGGTTTGATCCTTTATAGGAAGAACAAAAGGCCCCAGTGCATTCCCTGAATGCACATCTCCACATCAAAAATTTCTGAAAGGCGATCCTTGCAATCCAAACTTAACGCCCTCCAACGATTGATGTAATCCACCACGAGCTCATCCTTCCTTTGCTTGGTGCTTTTCAACTCTATCATGCTTACAGTTCTCCGGGTACTGTAAAAACGATTGAGGAATTCCTTCTCAAGTTGCTCCCAACTATCAATAGACTCGAGCTCCAAGTCAATATACCTGTCAAATTTGTTCCCTTTCAGCGAACGAACAAATTGTTTTACCAAAAGGTCACCATACGTTCCAGCATTGCTACAAGTCTCGACAAAGTGGGCAATATGTTTCCTTGAGTTTCCTTTGCCATCAAATTGATGTAGTATTGTTGGTTGATAAGTGGTTGGCATAGTTAGACAATCAATCCTCTTAGTATAAGGCTTAGAGTAGTACAATGAACTTTGTAATGGTCCGCCTTATTGAGCTATGATGGTGTTTGTTATCATGTCTTGCAATTGTTGGACAAATAATGCTGCAACCGAAGTGGATTGTTTTTCCCTTTGAATGATGAACTTGGCAAGCGATTCCTCAACACCCATTTTTGGCGAGGTGAAGATAGGTGAATGAATAGGGACGTGGCTTGACTCTCCAGGTGCATAGGCCTCCAATTTTTTCATGAGTTGAGTTATTTGAAGGTCTTTGTCTTCAACAGATTTCTTCAAGACTTCTATAGTTTGTTCTATCATGGAAAACTTTTCGTCCACGTTAGTTGCGTCGGTCATTAAAGCGTTGAATTTCATTGACACCGGAGAATCCACTAGATCCTCAAGTTCACCAAGCTTGGAGGTTGTTTGAGAAACTTCGTCAAATAGCGAGAATGGGGTGTTGCTCCCAAAGATTGTGGTTGCAGACGTCATGTGAGATCTGATTTTCTTTGCCATCTCCAAGTAGGTGAAGTATTCAGATCCATCCAAGCCACTAGATTTGAACTTGCTTCGAGTGATTGGGCCAACATGGCTGAGCTTAGGGGATGCGGCAGTAGTGGTATCTTTGCATGAAATTTAACATTTGCGGAATGCCATTGTAAGCAGTAGATCTGAAGTTCGTAGTTTTTAACTTGCAATAAGGAGAGATGAAGAACAGAATGTGTCCCACTGGGCGTGCCAAAATTTGTTCGCAACAAAATTTCGTAGTCCGAAAAGTAAACTGCAACAAAAATAATATGAAGAAAAATATATTTTATTGATAAATATTTATGAGTACAATGCAATGTATCCCTTGATTCTCCTCTCTAAAATTCTCCTTGATTCGAGGGCTTGAGAAGAGTCTTTCTCGAATAAAGGACGATGTGTACCTCCTTGTGATGTATTTAATCGCCAAGAACGCCGAGCAGCACTTTGTTGTTACGGGTTGATCTCCGGGAAGAACTCTGTTGATCACTCCTTTGTTGAAGAACTATGCACTTGATGATTGATCTCTCTGTTTGTGGATGTCTTCACCAATTGCGGAGTGTTCTTCTCCAACTCTCAATGTCCTAGGAGAGTTATGTAACCCCTCTATTTATAGTTGTAGGGGATGGACAGTCCAACTACATATGAACTCTCTTGCTTGATTCTGATTGGCCTATCATTTTAGCCACTTGGCGACTTGTGGTTGGTTCTTGCTTTTTTGACTTAAATTGTCACATCATTTAACACGTGGTGTCACCTTATTGGCCTGGAGTTTGACTGGATATACCATGTCACTTGACGCATGGCATGCGTGTGGGCCTTAAGATGAAATGGACCTTGGGCTTAAAATATTAAAATGGACTTGTTTAATTTTTAATGCGCAAGTTAATTATTCGATCCAAAGTAATTTAGAATTTAATCCAAATTTTGTATGGACTAAATTCAATAATTTTTACTATGTCTACAGCAACCAAAGTAGTATGTCTCGGTAAAACTTTATTGGAACCAGATATTTATATAAAATTGTTAGTAGATACATAACTTGTGCGTTTGTATATAAACTTCTCTCATGGTATAATAAGGAAGAAATAAAAAAAGAGACTTTTAGCAACTAATTATAATCTCCAACACCACAAATGTCTCCATAGTGCTCCTCCGGTCAACTGAAATAATGCAGAGGAATGATGCATGTAGACGATCGTGGGCAGATAAGGTAGAGGAAGAAGCAATAGCACTCGAATCACAAAGAGAGACTCAAGCACAAGGGTAGAGATCATGGAGTAACATAGTAGCTACTGTTCCATTGGATGAAGGTGAGGATCTGAAACGAGAATCACCAAAAAATAGTAGTGTGAAAATTACGGCAGAAGATATTCATGTGGAGGTAGAGTTTTGGAAAACGGGAGTTGTATGCTATGTGTTGGGATCTAATCCACCACAAAGCGTCATGGAAGGCTATTTTAATAGAATTTGGGGGAAATTGGGAATCGACATAGTAGCACAAGTCCAAAGAGGTGTACTTCTAGTTAGATTCCATACAGCTGAAAGTAAAATGAAAGTAGTAGAGGAAGGAGTCTAGATGTTCGATAGAAAGCCAGTTATTGTCAAACCATGGCAGCAGGATATAGATTTGAAGAAGGAGATAATGGATAATATACCAGTCTGGATCAGACTTCCAGGTTTGAATGTGAAGTACTGGGGAAAACAAGCGTTGGCAAAGATAGATGGCCTGGTAGGGAATCCATTAAAAGCAGACAAGGCAACTACCATGAAAGAGAGAATGACCTATGCTAGAGTGTTGGTGGAAGTACCAATTAATATGGTATTTCCTGATACAGTGATGTTTGAAAATGAACATGGTCAAATAGTGGAAAAAGATGTGGAATTTGAATGGAAATCAATACTATGCACTAAATGCAAAAATTATGGACATGAATTGAAAGAATGTAGAAAGTATCTAAGAGAGGAGATAAGCAGCAAAATACAAGAAAAGAAGGAAGAAACACAGCAAGGTGAAGTGAAAGCTAGCAAAGGTGAACAAGAAGACACTAGTAAAAAGGCAGAAATAGAAGTAATCACAGAAGAGAAGTTCCAACAAAGAGCAGGGAAACAAGTAATGATGAGACAAAGGCAGGACAAGTTCTATTATAGAAGAGGCAATGAAAGAAGAGGGATAGTGATAAGGGAACCACAGATTAACACTAGGAATTCATTTGCTGCACTGGGTGATCAGAATAACAAAAATGATGGGATAGCTAAGCCTTCCTGCCCTGGTGAACGTGAAGGTGGAGCTGAAGCTGAAGGGGGACCTGGACAAGGGAAGGGTGGGGGAAACCCCAACCCAAATGGATAGTATTGGCTTCTGGAATGCCA
Source organism: Nicotiana paniculata (assembly GCA_005239505.1). Taxonomy (NCBI): domain Eukaryota; kingdom Viridiplantae; phylum Streptophyta; class Magnoliopsida; order Solanales; family Solanaceae; genus Nicotiana; species Nicotiana paniculata. The sequence continues at coordinate 3,742 of ML348213.1, read as the reverse complement.
GAGGTCTAAATAAGCCAGACAAGCAGAAAGAAATGAATATGTTTGTCCACAATTTGAGACTTGGCTTATTTGGTTTTCTGGAAACAAGGACAAAAAGAGCTAAGGCACAGAAAGCTTCTTTTTATCTTTGTCAAGGGTGGTCGTTTATAACAAACTTAGACAAGCATCCTGGGGGCAGGATTTGGTTGCTGTGGAAACCAAATTTGTATGAGGTTGATATAATGGTAGTTACAGAAAAAATGATACATAGTAGAGTAAAACACAGGGGGAATGGACTGAGTTTTAATATTACTATGGTATATGGCTTTAATGAACAAGCTGCTAGGAGGAAGCTACGGTAATACATTAATCAAATAGGGGTCCAAATGGATAGACCATGGGCTGTGATGGGGGACTTCAACTGTGTACTGAGCAGGGAGGAAAGAATAGGCAGCAGAGTCACTATGGCTGAAACAAGGGACTTCAGACAATGTATTGAAGTATGTGGATTAAAGGAACTAAGATCCTCAGGAGCCTTCTTCACATGGAACAACAAACAAGGAGGGGACAGTAGAGTGTATAGCAGGATAGATAGAGTGATGGTTAATGCATAATGGATGACAGAATTACCAGCATCAGAGGTACACTTTATAAATGAAGGTATTTATGATCATTGCCCAACAATCATTAACTGGGAAGGAGGGAATGCAAAGGGGAAAAAGCAGTTTAGATACTTCAACATGTGGAGTATACTACCAGAATTGCAAACAAGGGTACATGAAGTATGGAAGAAGGAGACACAAGGCACAAAGATGTATCAACTGGTAGGGAAGCTGAACAGAACAAAGAGCGTGTTGAGAAAACTGAACAAGGAAAAATTCTCAGATGTAGAAAGAAGGGCAGAAGCAGCTATGGAGCAGTTGTCAGAATGCCAAGGGAAGATTCAAAATGATCCTAGAAACGATGAGCTAATAGAATAGGAGATTAGACTGATGAAAGAGAGTATAAAATGGAAGGCTGCAAAAGAACAATTCTTGAGACAGAAAAGTAAAATACAATGGATTAAGCAGGGGGATCAAAACACAAAATATTTTCATAGTGTGATAAAAGCTAGAAGGAATGCCAATAGGATATTCTCTATCAAAGATGCAGAAGGGAATGAGACAACTGATGTTGAAGGGATAACAGGTGCATTCATAAAGTTCTATACAAAGTTATTGGGGGAAAGCAAAGGGGACAGACAGCATGTGTGCAGCAATTTAGTAAGGAATGGACCTGTGATTTAACAGGAACAAAGAGAACAATTGGAAGCTATTCTCACAGAAAAGGAGATTAAGGCAGCTTTATGGTCAATTGGAGGAGACAAATCCCCAGGACCTGATTGTTATGGATCTCAATTCTTCAAAGATTGCTGGCCAGTTGTACAACAAGATGTTATTGGAAGTGTGAAAGAGTTCTTTGATACCACTAAAATGTTGAAGTGTATTAACAGAACTACTCTAACACTAATTCCTAAGAATAACCATGCTGATGATGTAGGGGATTATAGACCTATTGCATGCTGCAATACAGTCTATAAGATCATATCTAAGGTGATATGCAACAGGTTAAAAGGTGTGCTGCCATCAATAATATCTGAGAACCAGAGTGCTTTTGTGGAAGGCAGAAGCATAGTTCAAAATATTTTGATATGTCATGACTTGGTGAAGCTGTATAATAGGAAGAAATCAACAAGAAGCTGCCTGATAAAGATAGACCATAAGAAAGCATATAATCTGTGGAGTGGGGGTTTGTGGAAAAAATGTTACATGCATTGAACTTTCCTTCCAAGTTCATCTAATGGACCATGGTATATATATCAACTACTCAGTACTCAATTGTTGTTAATGGTGGGCTGTATGGATGTATTGAGGGGAAAAGGGGCCTACGACAGGGGGATCCTATATCACCTCTTCTCTTTGTGATGTGCATGGAGTACTTTACTAGAATTATGCAATGGGTGGCTGCACAAGACGAGTTTGCATTTCATACAAAGTGTAAAGAGTTAAAGCTAAACCACCTTTGCTTTGCAGATGATGTCTTGGTGTTCTGCAAAGGTGAGTATCAAAGTATTATGCTTATGTTGAGGGGCTTGCAAACTTTCTCTAACACTTCTGGACTAAGTACAAATGCTGGGAAGTCAAATGTTTACAGTGCTAACATGGATAGGCAGTGCTTGGAAAACATATGTGAAATAACAGGACATAAGCAGGGGACTATGCCATTTAAGTACCTAGGGGTTCCAATAGCTGCGAGGAAACTGAAAGCCAGTGATTATGAAATGCTAGTGGAAAAGCTAAGTACAAGAATACATTCATGGGGATCGAAGAATCTATCTTATGCAGGAAGGGTCTAATTTATCAACTCTGTGTTGATTAATATACATTCATATTGGGCAACAATATTCATCCTACCTAAGAAGGTGCTTAAAGATATTACGGCAATATGTAGGAACTATTTGTGGGCTGGCAAAAGCACATTCCAATAAGGTACCACTTGTTGCTTGGGACCTTGTTTGTAGACCAAAAAGTGAAGGAGGGCTGGGTATAAGGGAATGTATAAAATGGAATGAAGCTGCTGTAGCAAAATATGTGTGGCATATAGCAAACAAAGAAGACAACCTGTGGGTGAAATGGATCAATCACATCTATCTGAAGGGAGAAAATTGGTGGCTGTATAGTCCCCCCCCAAGACAGTTGCTGGTATTGGAGGAAAATCTGTGATATACGTGATACATTTGCAACAGGATACATAGGAAATGGATGGCAATCGATGATAGGAAAGTACACAATTAAGAGTGGCTACCACTGGAGAAGAGGAAGGCTGGATCAATGGCCTTGGTGTAGAGAGGTGTGGAACAAAATGAATGTCCCTAAACATAGTTTTATCAGCTGGCTTGTAATGAGGAAGAAACTGATGACTAAAGACAGAACATTGAGAATGAAAATCACTGAAGACAGTGACTGTATGCTATGCGAGGGAAAAACAGAAACAATCGAACACCTGTTTTTTGAATGCACATTCTCAAGACTGTGCTTAGCTGAAGTGTTAAAATGGTTAGGGATGAACATACAGAACATGGAGGTAACTGGGATATGGAGGAGGATGACAAGAATTGCAAAAGGAAAAGTAGGAAGATCATTCACGAAGGCAATTTACCACATAGTCAGAAATGAAGCTATATGGATGAAAAGAGTGCCTAAGCCACAAGTAGTACTAGAGCAGATACAACATGCATGCAAATACAGGTGTTATACTGGAGTTTGAGAATTTATATAGATAGAAACAGAAATATCATGTATAGGGATATACTGATAGATTGAAATAGTGGAGGTATGTGAATGTTAGAAAGATAGGAAAATGAGGAAAATGTATATGTTGTGGGATGATTGAATAAAGATTTATTTTTCTAAAAAAAAAAAAAATTAAGTTAATATCAGTAAGTCTCTTATGACATTTATAAAAATGTCACGTGAAATTGCTGACATTTAGCCTAATGTTGGTAAAAGATTTGCGATATGTATTTATAGCCTTTATAAAATGTCAATCATATTTTGGTTATTTATATTAAAATATCAATAAAAGATTCACAACATTTATTTATGACTTTTGGGAAATATCATATCAAAATTTCCAACTTTTAGGTTAAATGTTGGAAATTTTGATATGACATTGCAATTCCAGTTATGATCGCTTAGTCATTAGGATAGTTCTCGAAGACTGA
>ML348212.1:49920-83762 GCA_005239505.1 Nicotiana paniculata | reverse complement strand
GCTCGCTTTAATAAAATGATGTCTTATATTTTGTTTATGCTCATCTAGATATCCTGCCTATAGGGTCTTAAATTAATAAAAGTTGTCTGTTGGAGTGACGTGCATTTGTTGTTTACTTGTGGAGGTTAACATGAGCCCTTATTTGCTCCTTATGTAACAGTCATATCTGAATGTTTGTTTGTCGCTTAGCTTTCTCATTTTTAGCAACCTAGGTCAGTCTAGAACTACCTTAAATAGAGGTCCTAAACACCTCCAGAACCATAGTAAGGGACGGGTAGAGCACGCATAAGGTACGAGTTAGAAGCTATTAGAACGCTTAGGTAATAACTGAAAGATAGTAATTGGGTAGTAAAGGAGATGATGACATGTGCGCTAATACTATGTGTAGCATCCCAACTTGGGGAAAGTTACCAAGTATTGCATGGAAATGATCCTATAGGCTAAGAACTTAGGACCCCTTTAATTCTTGCTTTAAAATAATAGTTGTCTAAATTGCTTTATTTTCCTTTAATGACTAATCCGCTTAATTAAGTTCGGTTGGGACTCACTTTTGTGGACCTCGAGGGGTGCCTAACACCTTTCCCTCAAGGTAATTTCGAGCCCTTACCCGATCTCTGGTGATGCAAACTAGTATCATGAGTTATTTGTTTTAGCTGCCCTAATGCACCTTAATCCGTTAAGTGGCGACTCTTCAAATCCCATACTCTCATCCCAAAAGGGAAGGGAGTTGTCTCATTAAATGTCGAAACCCCGATTTCCGCGAGGGAAAAAAAAAGGGCGGCGCGACAATGGTTGTATCCAAGATCATGTAATTCCAACATCTAAAACAGATATTACGTGTTGCACTTTTACCAATAAATCACAAGCCTAGAAGCAATGGGGCAAGTGCACCGATAGTCACTTTTAGGTATCTTATTTAGAGATTAGCCAATATTTATTTTTGCTCTGAAATTGTAAACTAAAATCTTAGCATTAAGATTACTCAAGATATTTTAGTCCTGAAAAATTGACTGAAAAACTGAAATCTAGGATACATTGGCTAATTTTTAAATAGCAATCCTTTAGAGCGACTACCTGACGTCATTTATACGAAGCAATGGAGTACACAAATGTGATGTAATGTAGTAAATTTATTAGTTATAACAATACAATACATATAATACAATATGATATAAAACGATACATTATGAAACGAACAACCCGAACAGGCTGTTAAGGTACTACTCCTTTCCCTTTGATTTCTCAGCCGAAAGGGACTCATATTCATCTTTCATACTTTGATATTTCTCAGTCAATTTTCTGAAAGCATCTTTCTTCTCCTCTGAAATTTCCTTCTTTTCCAATTGAAGCTTCAATTCTTCTTTCTTCTTCTTTAGATCATTGATAACTGTTATTTTCTCATCATGCTCTTTTTGTAGTTTTGCAAGCTCTGACTTCTTCTTTTTGCCTGCATATGTACCAAAATTACAAGAAATATTTATGAGTTTCAGTTTTATAACATTCTTTTACAAGTCTTGGCCAAAATTAGAAGCTAACCTTATATTAGTCATGTCAAATTGTGTCTATATAAGCATTTCAATAGGTTAAGCAATAGTCGTGGTTCAAACTAAATATATTGCAACTTAGCTACTACTCCATCCGATCAACAATAAGTGATCATTTTATATTTGGCACACCCATTAAGGAAATACGAACTCCTAGAGAGAGAAAAAAAGATATATTCGCTAAATTAATCTTAATTAATTATTACCTTGACACACTGAAATATGTAGATAAAGGTAAATTTTGAAAAAATAAAATTATTTTTTTCTTGATTATGTAAATGGACACTTATTTTGGACCAAAATAAAAAGGTAAAATGTTCACTTATTGTAGACCGGAGGGAGTATTATGTTTGGACTTGTAGCACTTAATTGCGCGCACCACAACTAAATTCACCAGGTACTTATTATTTTTCACCGGAACATGTACTGAATATTCATGTCCATCGAGGCTTAGATAGATTAATTTGATGTATATGATCCTTGATCTGATAAAGTCTCATTTCTATTCTAAGTTTGTTATCAATAAAAGAAATTTGGATGGAAGATAAAAAAGAAATTCATGTAGGATATAAATACCTGAAAAATTGAATGAGCTGTTGCCATCCTCCATAATTTCTAAATAATTTCTGCCAATACTGAAAATCGTGACGATATTAGGAATTCTGTTTTTATTTTGTTATAACCAAACTTAAAAAGTAAATAAAAGCTAATATAATTATGTATTTTCATGTCTGTAACGCTGTATCAGATCTCATGAATTTCCTTACCCTGTTGCTAAGTTTGCATTAAATTACATACGCAGTGATTCTATATTATATTGTTTTATCAAAATACTTTTTCTTTTCTTTTCTTTTCCTTCTTCTTGTATCCTTAAGCTCTGGGATGTTAGACTAACGTACAATAATAATATATAGAAAATATAATTCCCGTGAAATGTGAACTGTTATTACCAAATGACTATATATGTTCTAACAAAATTAACTATATACATGGGAGTTTGTCACTAAAAGTAAAAACCAATTCCAGATTTGCCATACTCATAAAACTATGAAGTTAATATATCACGCTAAATATTCATAAGTTGGTAATGCAAATATTACAGTTAAGTAACTTACGTGTATTGGTGGAAGATAGCAGATAACTCGTAAAATTAATTAAGGTAAGTACAAATTGATTCGGGCACTACGGTTAAAAATCTAAAGAAAGTATCTTACCTCTGGTGTCAACTTTTTAAGCCACCTTGTGTTCCACTTTTACAGACTCAAACTATCAACTATGAGAATCCTTTTATAAGTCAACTGGTCACAAGCTTGTACAATTCTATGTTTAAATAAAACAATAACTAAATAGATTAGGTTTTTCAAAGTGTAGTCTTGTTCTATACGCTTTTCTGTGGTCAATTTGACTAAATTTCAGAGTTAAATCTGAACACCATCGATTAGTAATTATATGAAAAACGCTTACATATACTGTTATTTCATTTAGTTTAATTTTCACCCAATGTCCGCCCGGTACCTCCGTTGAAGTTCCGAATTCGCGTCAGAAAATCCCATATTACGGGTAAAGGAAGAAGAGTTGAGAACCACTAATTAATGAGATTTGAACCCAATACCTACGTGTAGGGGTGTATATATGGACCGGGTTGGTTCGATTTTTATCAAAATCAAACCAAACCAATTATATCGGTTTGGATTGGTTCGGTTTTGTCGGGTTTTTCGAATTTTCGGATTTTTTATTACTTAAATATTATTTCAATATTATTGTGTTAAATATTTGATAAGTAAATATATATATATATATAAAAAAAATTGATAAACATATTATCGATTAAAATATTCTTATGGAAGAATTCTATTAGTAACAAATATAGTTATTTCTTAGTCGCTTGACAATAATTTTTCGTTGATGTACACTTTCAGGTTAACCGAATTTTAGGTCAATAAATATGGAGCACTTCATATTTTGTTAAAATTTATATCCCGCAAGAGAACCCCAAATATTTTTAGACATTTTTTTACAGAAAACTCTATATAAAATCTTTAAAAAGTATATATAAAAATTATATATTTATATATCGGGTTGGTTCGGATTTTTTCACTCTATACCAAACCAAGTCGGATTTAGAAATCGATTTGGTTTGACTTTTCGATTTGGTGTGGTTTTTCGATTGGGGTGTACTGCTATCAGATAAAATCACAGGCATTATGTTACAAGACAAATCTCACAAGATCGTTTTTGTTTGGCTCTCTGAGTATGAAAAATGATAATTATATAGGAACAAATGGAGTAAATTAAAGGGTAAACAAAGTTTTGTCTTAGAACAATAGAAACAATTATGTCTCAATCACACGTAGGGGTCGAGATATAAATTATCCATATCGGTTTGGCTCTACTTTGATCCTCTTCATTATAATTTTAGAAGTGTAAAGCTAACGTATTTAATATTGTGAAGATTTTTATAAATAGACAAGTTTTATACTGAGAGTCAACCTACCATAACCTTTCTTTTTTATAGGTTTAGAATTGACAATATGAAAAAGCACACGTGAAGCTATTAATCGAATATTTGATGAATAAACAAAAAATGGATTTATTTGTTTTATATTATGTACAATTACAGAAAATCTTCCTTTGGATGGAAATGATATCCATGTCGTAGATTTCAGTACAAAGATTTGCTCTGCCATAGACATGAAAATGTTGAAGTCTTGTGACTCATCATAATATGTAATGGGAATAAGAATATCACAGTTCAGTGCTATGGACAAATTTTGCATGCTTCCAAGAACGATTCCAACAATAACAATAATAACAAACCTAGTTGTATAACTTTATAAGTGGGGTCCGAAGATGATAATATATATGCTACTCCTACCTTGTAAAGGTAGATGGACTGTTTCCGATAGACTCTTGGCTCAAGGAAAGAAGAAAAAATAACAGTAATGAAAAGAAAATTCAGTACTCAATAAAGAAGCCATGAAAAGAGATATACTAGCAACAAGAAGATAATAAGAAAACCGAAGCAAAAGAAACAATAGGTGATAATAGAAATCTAAGACAAAGAAATACGAGACTACTATTACTATATGATTGAAAAGAAGAATTTTCGATTACTTTCTAACTGACAACCCTAATTCTCGACTTCCACACTCTCCTATTCATGGTCATCCGAAGAACGATTCCCTTCCGGAAAATAAATTAAGCACTTATGTTTGTGCGTATACATAAATATATAATATTATCATCGCGCAAAAAGATGATTGAGATGCCATCATACATGACCATAGGTTATATGTTCGAGTTTTGAGAACGAAGAATCTTTCGATAGGAACTACTTTATCTCATTTGTGGAGTTACCCGATTCGAATCAAAATCAACCCGGTGAACTTCAGATGCCTAATGATTATATGAAAAAAATAAATAATATTATGTGCAATAAACTCTTAAGAGCAAGTTCAATAAAGATATATATATAAATGAAGTGCATAACTAGTCACTAATTAGAGTTGTATTTAATCTTAAGTCATTGTTTAAAATATATTTACTAATTAGCAAGTGCTTTAATAATTTTTTATCCGTTCAGACGAAAACACCGTTATGTTATATATGATGTCCTTAACTTTATGAGTGTTGTATAAATATTAAGAACAAAGTATCTGAATTGGCACCTTCTGTTTTAAACTTTAGGACATCGTATCCTTATCTTCATATGTGCAGTGTAAATGTTAAGGCATTGTGTCCTTAACTTCATGAGTGTTGTGTAAATATTAAGAACATTGTATCCTTAATTTCACGAGTGTTGTGTAAATATTAAGGACAAAATGTCCTGTATTTGCACCTTTTGTTGTTAAACATTAGGAGATCATGTCCTTAACTTATGTGCAGTGTAAATGTTAAGGACATGGTGTCCTTAACTTCATGAGTGTGTCCTGTATTTGCACCTTCTGTTGTTAAACTTTAGGACATCATGTCCTTAACTTCATGAGTGTTGTGTAAATATTAAGGACTTTAAGGATACCGTGTCCTTAAAATTTACACAACACTCGTGAAGAAACAGTAAAATTATCTTTTCGTATCGAGTGTAATAAAGTAATATCTATTTTTGCTCGACATTAAAAATACTGGATAAAAACTAAATACCACATTAAAATATGACTACCCAACGCCATTTCTACCTAAACAAGTTCAATGTCTACCAACAGGCAATAGTGGTCCAAAACCTTATAAGATTGTGGTCCAAGTCAATCTGGGTAGGAAAAAGCCCAAATTATTATTTATTTCTTCAGGTTCAAAGCAAAAAATCTAATTAAAAAGATATTGTGAAACATGATTCAAATATGCGGCTAATTATTTGTCAAAAAGCAAGTCTTTGAAAGAAAGAAAAAGAAAAAGAAAAAGTGAAAAGTGAGTAGTTTTTCAAATTTAAGGTCAACACATAGCTTAGTTTATTCTATTTAGCCTAATTAAATTTTGGACCAACATAGTTATAATTTATTAATTGACTTAGCTCATTTTTAACCATTCAAATTTGATTTTAATTGTCACCACGATGCATTTTTTATTTTTCATATTGTTCTTTACAGATAGAAAGCGCATAACATTGCTCAATTCTGCTATAGTAAATCGAGATGAAAAAATTAATAGATTGAAGTGACTTTCAATCTATCTTGTATAGCCGCTGTAAAAATAATAGCCGAAAAAAGGTATAAATTTGTATAGTTTTTGTATATATATACATTCTGTATATTATATACAAAAATTATATATTTTTTCGACTATCAAATATAAATAACTTTTGGCACGGACTAAAAGTGATAATACCTTTTTTATAGGGTCGTTGGACAACAATTAGAGATATTGTTTTTTAATGTATGTCCACCTAAAAGAGAAACTAATTAAAAATTAAAATACATGCACTATATTAACTCTTTAGAATTTAAATTTCTCTCCGTCTTATCAGAAATAAACAAGTGATTAAAGAGCACGTGACCTTTCTGAAACATTTGATACAATGGCTTGTAGCGTTTTATTTTTTTATTTTTTTATAATCAAGCAATCGCTAAAAAACCAATTACACACGGATTAAAATTCGATGAATAATAAATAAATCGCCCTCCAATTTTCAATTAAATACAAAGCTTTTGTTTCGTAAATATGATTCAAACCCGTGACATGCAACTACGTCTAAATCAAAGTGCACGATTTAAGCGATAGGATAACTTAATGCATAAAGTATCTCATGTTCATGCAGAGTTCGAAAAATGGCCGCACCTCGAGAGTGTAATATAAATAACTTATCTTAATACAAGCATTACTAGTTATTTTCACAGCTCAAACTCATGACCTAAAAGTTCTACGGAGATAATTTTATCGGTGCACCAAGGCTCAGGATTAAAGTGACGTTCCGCACAAAATAAATTCTTGCTATATCATGTGTTAAGTGACCAATAAATATTTATGCAGATTTTAAAGGTGCGCCGGTCTAAACAACAAAAAAGAAGACAATATCACAAATTTACTATTATGTACTCGATTAATCACAGCACGTATAGCTATTTCTCTCGGTGTTACAGTCAGATCTCTCTATAACAATATCCTTATATATTAATATTTTTTTATAAAAGTTAAGTTTTTTCGAAATCAATTTTTATATTATATTATAATATATATCTGTATAACAACACTTCGTTATAATATTTAAAAATATTTAAAACAAATGGAACTGTTCCAGAAAAGTTTGACCATTTTTTTTTTGCTCACACACCTTGAATTGCAACTCACTTGATTACATGTTAAAAAGTTTCTATACGTTCAAGTTCGGCTGCCCCAGACAAAAAATTGTCTCAACTATTGCCCCCCAGATTTTACTAAATTAAGAACTCCACGGACAACCGAATATTCCTCTTGTCCCAAGATAATATCCTATGAATTGATTCAAGTCCATTTTTTAACTCCAAAAATTTGTTGACTAAAGGTTCAATATAAATTTATGCCATATATATTGAAAAATAAGTCTATATGGGTGTAGGTTTTCATGGCTCGAGCTCATAAACTCTTTCTTTCATTTATTAATAGAGCCGGGTAGGTTTTCATGGCTCGAGCTCATGAATCCTTTCTTTCATTTATCAATAGAGCCTTAATCGGCTACACTTGTAATCCGAAAATGAAAAGTGAAAGTCAGAAGAAAAGAAAGTAGAAATGACATCAGGTAGCCACTCTAAAGGTCTGTCGTTTAAGAATTAACTAGTGCGTCCTGGATTTCAGTTTTTAAGTTTAATTTTTTAGGACAAAAATGCCCTGAGTTGTCCTGAAGTTACGATTTTTAGTTTAAATGTCGAGACAAAAATAAGTACTGACTAATTTTTAAACAGCATCCCCGAGAATGGCTATCTTTGCACTTGCCCCAAAAAGAAATAACAGTAATAAAGTAAAACCCAGCCGAGTATTTCTTCTTTCTTGCGCCTAGCAAGAGTAAAGCAAGAAGAATTGATCGATCTCACTTTCCTCTTCTCGTGTTATAGTCTATATTTAAAAGGCAGAATTGGGACTCGCCCTAGGGCGGAACACTCGTAAAACGCCCCTGGGATTATGTGCGGGGCTTAGTTCCATGAGACTTATGCTTCGGTCGTCGGGGCTTATACCCCTGACACGCCCAGCGCCCAGCTGGGATCTCCTAATAGAACTTTATGAAATTGTGTGTAACTAACCTTGTAAATCGTTAAATTTTCTTAATAAATTATTGACTATTGAAAATTATGTTTTCTTTAATCATAAATCATTAAGTTGAGAGTATTTTATGTCATAATTAAAATAAAAATTATTCCACGTAATCCATTAAGACTGTTATGACGGTAAATTTTAAATAAATCTTTCATTTAAACAATATTTATTTATTAACTTTTGTCATGTCTTTATTATATAATTTTCGCAATTTTTTTATAATTATTTTCCTAAATATTTTTTTTTTTTTCACATTTACGCGCTACAATACTTATTAATTTAATAGCTCAGTATTAACTAGTAACTATTTACAAATAATTAGTTATCACGGTATTATATAGTGAATTATGTGTCACTTTGTTAACTTGTTAATCTTAAAAACAAATAATGCTAGAGAATCATATTTAAATTGTGAATTATGTTTTTATATAAATTCTCTTTCAAATAGAAAGCATATTAAATTAAAAAAAAGTATTTTATTTTTAAAAAATATCAAATTATAATATTGAAATGCTTTCAAAATTCATTACTCTTTAAGAGATACAAATAAGATTTCGTATCAGATACATTGTTTTTTATGATTGAGTTGTAACTACGATGCACCTAATTTGTATATTATGATATATGTCATACTTTTCGTATTATTCATAGTTGAATTATAATTCATTAATATTTTAAATAGATTGTTTGTTATAATTTTTTGATTTTCATGTAATTTTTATAATTATTTTTTATTTTATAATATCTTAAAATTCTTAAAATTAATAAAATTTAAAGATTCGTGGAACTTACGCCCCATGTCTCAGGGCTTACGTCTCACCTCGATAGAGGTAGAACGCCTCGCTTGACGCTCCCGCCTTTTAAAACATTGGTTATAGTTACTTTTTTTTTTGTAATTATATTTTCATTAATCACCAAAGAAGTCATTACAAATCAGCAAAGTCATCCTCGACTTGCTTAATTCTTTATATTCTTCTATCACTATACCTATACTATAAGCAGTGCATAATAGACATTATACAAGTATTGCTGGTCAATTGCTGTTTTGCCTTCAAAATTGAAATTGTTGCATTTTTGCTCTCACTAGCCCTTGAGCTCTAATATTGTTGTGACGACCCGGCCAGTCGTCTTAAGAATTAACGCTTCGATCCCCTATTAACTATTTTTTCGAAGTCTATTTCTGCTAAATTGAATTGCCGGGACGTTTGGTTTTGAGTTTCAGAGAGTTTTGGGACACTTAGTCCATAAATGAGAGCTTAAGTGTTGGAAAGTTGCCCGAAGTCGGAGCAGTGTGAAGACGGCCTCAGAATGGAAATCGGATGGTTCTGTTAGATCCGTTAGGTGATTTCGGGGTTGGGAGCGTGTTCGGAATGTATTTTGGAAGTCCGTAGCTCATTTAGGCTTGAAATGCCGAAGTTTGAATTTCTAGAGTTTCCAGTCCGATAGTGAGTTTTTGATCCGAGGGTCGGAATGAAATTCCGGAAGTTGCGATAGTTCCGTCATGTCATTTGGGATGTGTGTGCAAAATTTGAGGTCATTCGGATAAGTTTAGACGTGTTTTGGCGTCGGATGTGAATTCCAGAATTTTCCTAAGTTTCTAGGCTTGAACCTATGCATAATCTATGATTTTGATGTTATGACACGTGTATTTAAGGCTCGACCTAGTTCAATTAAGGTGTTAAGGTAGGTTGGTGGCTTTGGTTGAGGTACCGGGGCCTCGGGGTTGTTTCAGATGCTTAACGAGAGAATTTTTGGATCTTAGTTGCTGCTGTACCAGGCCTCTTCTGGTGTCTTCGCACCTGTGAAGGTTTTTCCGCAGGTGCGGACTTGCAGGCGCGTGGGGATTGATCGCAGGTGCGATATAGGGGGATTAGGCCAGTGGTCGCAGGTGCGACCTGGGTTCCGCAGGTGCAGGACCGCAGGTGCAGGACCGCAGGCGCGACCAAATGACCGCAAGTGCGGCCCCAGTGTATCTTAAGTGATTTCCGCACCTGCGATGCTTTTTCCGCAGGTGCGGTGATCGAAACCGCAGGTGCGACTTCCCTGCGTGTTTTATTCAAAAAAATCAGAGAGTTCATCTCATAATTCTAAAAGTCGGGTAAGGGCTCAAGAATTGGCGATTTTCTATGGGTTTTGAAGAGAAGGATCATAGGTAACATTTTCTAATCCTAATTCATTGTTAGACAACTAATTCTCGTTGTTTTCTTTAGTTTAATTATCAAAAATGGGGGGAAACCCATAGGAAAGTGATGAGATTTTCCCAACCCGAAATTCCGAAAATTTAAGGGGTTTTTGGCATCGAATTTTGATTGTTTCTGGTTGAATGAGTCCGTGAGTGAATGGGTGTCCGGAAAATATAACTTTTACCCGATTTCGAGACGTGGGCCCGAGGGGTATTTTGATCATTTTACCTAATTTTTCGCCTTAGCTTGAATTAAACAGTAAAAAAAATCAGTTGCATGAGATGTTATTTACGATATGTAATTGAATTGTATAGATTTGGGTCATTTAGAGTCGGATACTCGTGGCAAACGTGTCGTTTCGAGTTGATTTTGAGCCGGTTCGAGGTAAGTGTCTTGTCTAACCTTGTGTGGGAGACCTTACCCCTTAGGATGTGATATTTGGTAATTGAATGCCTTGTACGTGAGGTGACGAGCGCGTACTTGTGCTAATTGTTGAAAAGCCGTTTTTACTTTAAATATTTAGCCTGAGTTTCTTTCTTACCTGTTTTATTCTAATTGCAACTATAGTCTATGTTAGCTTAGAAAATCATGCCTAGTTGCCATGAATTGCCTATTTGCTTAGATTGTCTTAATTGCACTACGTGAAGCATGTTAGACTAGAATTACTTGTTGCCTTGTATTTTTGCACTCTAATTCTGAATGTCTTCTTGTTGTGCATGTGTATTTACTTTGGGACTACGGGACATTATCCCGGGAGATCCCCCTGCTTATTTACTTTGGGACTACACGTTATCCTGGGAGATCCCTCTGCATATTTACTTTGGGACTACGGGACGGTATCCCCGGAGATCCCCCTGCTTATTTACTTTGGGAATACGAGATGTTATCCCGGGAGATCCCCCTGCATATTTACTTTGGGACTCCGGGGCGGTATCCCGGGAGATCCCCCTGCTTTTTTACTTTGAGACTACGGGACGGTATCCCGGGAGATCCCCCTGCTTGTTTACTTTGGGACTACGGACGGTATCCCGGGAGATCCCCCTGCTTATTTACTTTGGGACTATGGGACGGTATCCCGGGAGATCCCCCTGCTTATTTACTTTGGGACTACGGGACGGTATCCCAGGAGATCCCCCTGCATATTTACTTTGGGACTACGGGACGGTATCCAGGGAGATCCCCCTGCACATTTGCTTTGGGGCTACGGGACGGTATCCCGGGAGATCCCCCTCCACAGATGATGGACTACTGGACGGTATCCCGGGAGATCCTTTGGATATACATATGATGGACTACGGGATGGTATCTTGGGAGATCCTCATTGTTACCATTGTTATCGAGTTGTTCATATTCTGTGTTTACTCTGTTCTTGTGTTTCGTTAGTGTTTTGTCTAACCTGTCTTATTTCACTGTTGTATTCACTATTACTATCTGTTTTCATACTGTGAATCCCTATTATATCGTTTGACCTCAGTAGGGCCCTGACCTTCCTCGTCACTAGCCGACCGAGGTTAGGCTTGGCACTTACTGAGTACCGTTGTGGTGTACTCATGCCCTTTCCTACATATGTTTTTCATGCGCAAATCCAGGTACTTCCACTCAGGCGCACTATCCCCGAGGTTGAGAGATACAACAGAGACTTTGAGGTACAGCTGCCGCGTCCGCATACCAGGAGTCTCTATCTTATTCTAGATTTTGTGAAAATTTTATCCTTCCTTACAGTTGTGTAGACATTCTGGAGTTAGAGCAGTGTATTATATTCTGTTAGCATGTGGTTCCTGTGAGTTTCCGGGTTTTGGGGTGATATTCTAGAATTCCGTATTATTTTGGGTTGTATAGTCCAAGTGGCATTTATTTACAGTCCTTCTCTTAGATTGTTCCGTTTTTACTTAATTATTCCGCAAGTTATGTTGATATTCCGCATTGCTAGGCTTACCTAGTTATAGGGACTTGGTGCCATCACGACATGTTCATGGAGGGTGAACTGGGGTCGTGACAGTTGCATATATATGACACTTCTCTAGCTATTTGCCCTGCATTCCTTGATTTCTCTTCAAAAATTCTATTGTTTCTCTCTTTCCAGATCCCATATATGTATTCAGCATATATCATTTCCACTGTTCTAGCTTTGCACGACTTTCCTTTAGCTTGTGTAATCACCCATGTAACCATGTGTGTCCAAGAGTTCACTGGATCATCATACATTTGTAACCATCGTAGTAATCTCCACCATACTGTTCTGGAGAGGCTACATTAAAAATTTATGATAGATATAAAATTTAGCCATTTAGGCATCAGCTTGGTGGGAGCCGAACAATTATGCATAAATTTTGAGTGAGTACGACTATTAGTTATAAATTTTGAGATTCTTATGAGATGGCTGGAAGTACAATTTATCGTTAACTCGAATGACTAACATACCAAAAGGATCACAGAGATCATAATCATGTGTTTTCACAAAATTATTTGTCGAACAAGTCTTATTTCACAAAAGATCTAATAATATTCTTAGAATGTACTGTAGGTTAAAATTGTTATTTAATTATTTTCCCATTATTTAAGTTCTTGAATTAATCAAAATTTTAGCTATTAGTCTATCTCGCCAATTGAATTATGCAAAAATACTTAATATTTAAAAACTTAAAATTGAGTAAAATTTTACTTATTTAAATATTTTGCTTGTCGTCATAATTTTGAGTATAATTATACAATGTCTGCGAGTACAAATAGATCTTATACAACATACATAATATTAATTTAACATATATCTCCATAAAATTTGTAGAATTTAAAAATGTATTATCGAAAGTGATGAGTGCATGAACTTAGTTACTAAAAGGAAGTATGATATTTTAATTGGTGAAATTGAAGTGATGAAATAATAAAATTTTTAAAAAAAATTAAGTTGGATAATAACTGATGCTTGAGAAGTTATATTTTGCCTTCCCCATTTTTTTTTTTTTTTTTTTTGTGAGTTAGTTGTATGGATTAATACTCACCATCTTCAGAATTTTTATTTTAGTTTTATAGTTTAAACAAAGCTTTTAATATAATATTTATGTAATTTTAATATAATAAAACATAAATGTAAGGGGCACGTGATTTCGTGGAAGAACTCAAATTTCTATTATTTTGGACTTGACACCATATAAAATCAAGAGACAGAGAAACAAGAATATCTACGCTGAGGATCTCCACCAACTCCAACTGAGGGTCCCAAAATAATAGACATTAGGAAATAAAAGAACATCAATTCAATCACTTTATGTTGTATCATTTTAATAATCAAAACTTGTTTAGACTCTTTAATGTTAGTGAGAAGACAAAATTATTCTAATAGTTATTAGGGGCAAAAGGATCAAAACTTGGCTGCACATGTACACAATAGATTAAATGGAAAGCATGCCAAAACAGGAGGGGGCACCAGTACCCATAAAAACAAAAGGGCAAAGACACATTTAAGTATGAATAAGGCTATATGGGACTTGAAAGTGAAAGTGGAGTTTGGGGAGGGGGAGGGGGGTACCCCTTTCTGATACCATTCAAATTTTGTGTCAGTAGCCATGTGATAGTATGGCCCTTCAACCCTCATGTCCAACTAAAAGAAACCACAAAATGAGACAAAAGAGTCCCCCTTAAAGTAGCCTTTGATAGCACAAAAGAACACACCTTTTTTAACCCCAGCATTTTCCCTTCAACTCCCCCCCCCCCCCCAAAACCCTCCCCAGTGTCCGGACTAACTTTCATTATTTCATCAAGCATCCTCTATCAGCATAAGTATCGAAAAACTTTCAACATCGAGAGCGTTAGACAGATGGAAAGAAATTGCCCAACTTTGTTGTCGCCGTTGAAATTTGAACTCTGATCTCCTATAGTTTCACTCACTTAATTGACCGTTAGGCACAACCTTGGATACCCCTTTCTTCCCTGGTTTCCTTTTCCAAGTATAATCCCTCTACTCCTAATAAATGATAAAGGACTTAAATGCAAAATCTTTGCAATCTACATGCAAAATATTCACACTTTTATTTTCCTTTTACCTAGTTCCTATGTTGCTCGGACTCTTCAAAAATACTGACAGTTGCATGTCGGATCCTCCAAAAGTAGTGCATTCATGGAGGATCCGACAAGGGTGCGACAGCATATTTGGACAGTCCGCTGAATATAGCCTAGTTCCAACAAAGTAAATGGTAGTAGTATCACCTCATTCTTGAAAATATTGGAAGCTAAATCTAGAACCCCACTTGGCAGAAAGTGATGATCTAAAAGGCATTTTCCATATTTCAACTTTAATTTTTACATGATAGCAAGTTAACAACAGTAAAAAACAAAGGAAAGAGAGGAAACTACTATCATAACTAAGGGTTACTACTAGCTTGCCTTTGATTTTTTTGCTATTGTTCAAAGTGTGGTCCAGCACACAACTACAAAAGAGGGTACAAAATAAACACAGAGAGAGACCCCACTCCCATTAATCAGTTCATCTGTCCTTTACGTATACATTATGTATTTGTTGTAAGTAGTATGGTATTGATGATGACAACAATCTTGAGGAGATCTTCCTTACCAATCTTTACTTCTGTTGTTGGTATACTTTGGCTATACAGCTAGAGGACTTTTTACTTCTTGTATATGGTACTACTCAAACTTTTCTGCATAAACAAACACAAACAGAAGCTAATTCAGAACAAAAATGACAAATAAAATTGTAACCAAAATTAAATAAAAAAAGATTGTTTTTTACCAAGCTAAGTTAATCCCTCCTAGCTAGCCTTGAACAAACTCTAACACCTACATTTCAATGGCTTCTTGCCCAGAAGTAAACCTGGTCAATGACCACCTCAAATTAAGTTCTTTTCACTCTTTTTTAAAAACCAAAGAGAATGGATGGAGAAAAGATGTTGAGAGGTTAAGTACCTTGGCATGTGGAAGTAACAAGATTTAAGAGAAGCCATGTTGAGGGCAGAAGTTGTGGGAAGCATAGGGATATTGTTAGAAGTAGTAGTAGTTATAGGGGAACTAACGCCGGCTTCAGCTGAACCAGTGGAGAATGCAGCTTGGTGTTCTGCTGCTGACTTAGTAGGAGAAGCAAAAAGGTTATCAGGAAGGATGTGCTCCAAGCTGCTTCAACACCAAACAAAATTAACAACATTAGAAAGAATCCAAAAACACTAATTTGCACTATTTTAGAACTAATTCCAGCATAATTCGACATCCTCAATGGGGAAACCAAACGAAAGGCTCCCAACTATAGTCTTGAACTGGGAATTCAAGCTGTTAATAATCTTGAAATTCCATTGAAGAAATTGATGTTAAGTACCTTTCTTGAAGATTAGAGTCGTCGGTGTTGTCGGTCTGCTCCTTGCTGCCGTTCTCGTTCCCAATATCGCTAGGCAGCATTTCCTGAGGCACCTTCTCATCAGATGCATTAGATGGGGACTTGGTAGCTTCATGGTTATCGTTATTTTCTGTAGAAAGAAATAAAATCAGCAAATACTCAACCCACCAAACTAAAGAAGAAAACAGCAAGGAAAGTCTCAAAGGTAAACCTGCAGGGATTGCCTCATCAATGCCATCAGACAGAGGAACAAGACTATGACTGTTTTGAGAGTGAAACTGCATCTCGGAAGCAGTTGGAAGACTAGCAGAGAGGCTCGATGGGAAGTGATCATTGCGATGTTGATTCTTCAGGTCCATCAGTTGCAAATTCATTAACCTTCTGCCTTGAAGTTCAATGGCTTGCTGCAATTCAGCCTCCTGCTCTAATTTTCTTCTCAACATCATCTCATGCGAATTATAGAACATTCTTGCTCCTGTATATATGAAAAGACACTTAAAAAGTGTCAAACAATCCGTCCTACACTTGAGAAGAAAATCAGAAATTTAATTCATATTCTTACCCAATGGAAGGTCATATGGCTCTCTAGACTCAAGGGCTGATGGGCTTAAACATGCCGACAGCTCTCCTCTATCCAACGAAAGTTGTTGTTGCAGTTGCTTCCTTTAGTTCAATCAACAATGAAACATTAGACATGAATAAAGGAGCCATAATAACTCAAGAATAACATTAACATGATGATCATCAGTACATACTTGTCTGCAACTTTTCCCTTTTCCTTGTAAGGCTTGACAAGCACACGAGAATCACACACAAAATGAGGGTTCCCTTTAGCCAAGATCAGCTTCACAGTTTCTGGATAGACAAACGTAACGAATCCAAACATGCGCTTCTGCTGATATGGAATTCTAACATCTTGGACTGGCCCATACATGCTTCAAAACAAGTTACAAGGGAACTTCACCATCAATTTTCAATCGAATTACAAGACGTGCGAGAATACAGACCACAACACGGACATACCTAAAGTAATTAGACACATCCTCTTCCTTAAAGGTGCTATCAGCAGGAAAGGTTAGGTAAATCTGTCGCGAACTTGAATTTGAGATACAGCCCATCGCCATTGCTGAAAAGTCATTTCTGTCAGGCCGGCATCGACCATATTTGTGGAATTCTTCTCCCATCATAAACGCTGCTGCAGCCGATCTGCAGTTCAGACCATACATGAATATACCTCAAATGTCCAACCAATATTCCAAATATCAAGCTCCAAATGATGTACCAATCAGGAAAAACTAAGCAGTATGTACTAGACTATTAGCTACCTAACCTTAAACAATGACTGGCTAATTGCTACGGATAAGTTTTTTAATACAAGTACATACCAAATCAAGGGTAAGATTAGACTAGACACAGCAGCATAAATCACCAAATTACTAGCAAGACAAACATTTACAAGTTCATAACAAGGTAAGAGTTAGAAAAATATTACTACCCCAGATTCAAGAAAGTTATAAAGTCAAAAACTTTCCTTAAAAGAACAACAACCAGTAGCAAATATCAGCTAAAGGGTACATCAAAAGATACCTTTGGTTATCATTCAAGATGTTCATGCACTTGTTGTAAGCAAGTGGATGATGATGAGCACCAGAAGCCATAAGAGAGGCAGCAGCAAACCTCTGTTGTTGCTGCTGTTGTAAGGCTTTCATCCTCAGAAAATCATCAAAAGAGTCAACTTTATTATTAGTAGGAGAACCAACAATAACACTAGACCCATCAGAATCTTGAAATCCCCCAACACTATGCAAAAACTTACAACTATTCCCATTCTTGCAAAACCCTCTTGCATAATACATGCAAGGCCTCCAACCAAACCCCCCACTACCCCCACCTCCACTATCATCTAACCCCCCACCCCCACCAAGAAAAACATCATTCACTGAACAACTCCTCCTATGAAGATGAGGGGTTTCCTCACAATTCCCATAAGGGAAAACAAGTGAATCACTTCTACCACTAGGACTCATAATTGGATCCAATGATGACTCATCAAGAAATGACAAGACTTGATGATCTTGAACTTGAACACTAGTATTACTACCAAAGTCATCATTAAGCTCATTGTTATTATTGTAAAAAGGTAGTGATAGTGAAGTAGTTGAAGACCCAGAAACAGAATTAGTTGAACCATTCACAACAGCAGCATAAGATAGTGAACTAGAGCTAGCCATTATTGGTCTAGGGCTTCTTGAAAACACAGGTGACCCACTAGACCAAGGTGAATTAGGTGAAGAATGAACAAACCCATTACTGGGAATCATGATTCTTGGTGAAGATAGAGGGAAAGGGTTCAACTTTGTAGCATTTGACATGGGGTTAAACGGTGAAGGAGAGTTAGGAGTTGAAGTGGCTGATGAAGTGTTTGATGAAAGTCCTAAACAAGCTTTAGCTTGGTTGATTAGTGAAACCAAATGGTTTTCTGGACCAAAAGCTAATCTTATCATCTCCTTTTCTCCTTGGTCTTGTATCAAAATATAACCCATGATTTTTGAAGCATTTTCTGGATCCAAACTTTGAATCCTTGATAAAACTATCTTTGTTGCTTCATATGCATCCATTACTAAAACATTCACTACTACTAAACTACTCCACTAGTGTGAGTATCACTACTTCTACTACTACAAACCCCCTTTGGTTTTTCCCTAAAGTTGGAACCTTTCTAGAAAGAGAAACAAGAGAGAGAAAGAAGGACAATGATAGAGGATAGTGGACTTTTAAATAGTGAGTAAAAAGATTTTAAAAACCTTTGAGAAAGAGAGAGAAAAGTAGTGATTTTGAGGATTTATTAGACTTTTGTGTGTGTCTGTGTGTGATTTTGGGGTTAGGGTGGGGTGGGGTTAGGGGAAGGTTTTATTTTGGGAAATTATTAGGAAGAGGTGGCCAAGATATAAACCATGTTATAAAAGGTAATGATCGGGGTTTGATGTTATATTTGTGCAATCATTATATGCCTTATTCAACGTGACACTTGAGAAGGATATAATTGACCTTCCAAGGAAAATTAGTGACTCGTTCTTCTTTTCTTTTTTTTGTCTCAATTTAATTGTTTTAATTTGGCTAGACACCATGGTGCAGTGAATAAGACCGTTCTTTTCTTAACCAGAAGTTTCGGGTTCGAGTTTTGGGTATGAAAAAATCCTTGGTAAGGAACGCTTACCCCTGAATGGGACTCTATGCAGCGCAAATCTGGATATAGTTGGGCTTCAATGCGAGTACCGGACACTGGGCGAAAAACCTAAAAAAAAAAATTGGCTAGACATAATCTTGTTTTAATCGTTAATCTTCTCCATAATCAGATGCGGGTCTAGGATTCAAGTTTTATGAGTTTAACTTATAAAAATTTTAGCATTGAATACATTGTTTTTAAAGTTATGGGTTCATATTGCTATATATTACAATATTAATGAATATTTACTCATAAATTTATGTTCGCGCCAAAAGTAGTGAATTCAGTTGAACCCAATACCGATACCTGGCATCCACCTCTGTCTATAATAGTGGTATTCTGACTCAGTTAGTATTGCAATCATTTGACTAAAAAATACAGTAGATAGCAATAACAACAATAACATATTCAATGTAATCCTTACTTTGTGAAGGTGAAGAAGTTGTTTCAATATACTCTCGGCTTAGCAAGATAATAAGATAACTGAAGCACAAGAAAATAGCATGTATTAATAGAGTTCTAAGAATAAGGAAGTACGAGAATAATACTAATACTACTGGTATAACAAAGAAATACGTTTCATTACCTACTAACTGTATAGCCTTATCTTTGACCCTCCTATCGAAAGGCCATGTCATCGGTAAGCTAAAACACTATTAAATTTAGGCAAACGGGAAAAAATTATTACCTAACGTTATATTATATTTGTAGAAATCAAGAATTATTTCTTATAATTTTCACTCATTTTATTAATCATTACAACCTTAGAGCACACCTTTGGATACAACTAGGATTGTTATGATCTGATTCATCATTTGGTAGGAATGTTGTTATTTTCCTGTCATCAAAATAAGATAATGTTGTTAAACAAACTAATAAAATGAGCAAAATACATGTCAAACATCAAATCGTTACATACAGCTTGGGAAAAAAAAAGAAAACGTTATGCTTGTTTTTCAAACTGATTAGATAATGAATCAATCATTAATCGTGTTTAATACACGTGAACTATCTGATAATTTTGTTTGATGCTATATCTTGTAATTAACTCGATTTTAAATTTACTTTCATATTTTTAAATCTATTTTGAAACGAAAAACATAACTCTATTTCTAAATGTTATTTTGCAAATATAATAATGCACGAGTCCAAAATGGACAGTAGTTTAAAATATCAAAAGTAGTAGGCTAAAAGAGATAAAGGTCGTCTTTCTAATAGATTAAAAATGTAGTATAAAATACGAATGTCTTATATAGTTTCTGAGTTTAATGCAACTTTCAAAAAGTAAAAGAGAAGTGCAGCAGGAGATATCCAATTAAGAATTTGATAAAGTTTTGAAATTTGGATCTAATATAGTATAGTATATAAAAATCATTATCTTTTTTCTTTTTTTTCCTTTTTATTCTCTTTTACACTCACCATATGCCAATATTGGTTTTATCTGCCAGTAATTATAGCGCATTGTTTCTAATTTTTTGAAAATTTTGTATGTTATTACATTTTTTAAGGTATATTTTGTACTACTTGATTTTCAATGACGATTCTAACAACTAATTACTTTTAAATATATTATCGGTCTTATTAGTAAAATTTATGGTACTTGTCGAAAATAAAAATGCAACAATAAATGTTAAAACAGTTAATAGTTGTTTTAAAAGGTGAGAGACGCTCTCATTATAAGGGGAGTAACAGTCCAATTCACTATTAATATCGTTTGTTCTAAATCTAAGTACGTAAAATTTTAAAATACTTCACCAAGGTCTGAGGCTTATTTGCCAATATCTCTTTCGTATTTTACCAATATAAAAAATTTTCAAGCTTTTACATAAACTCCCCCTTCTTAACGATTCAACGTCGTTATCGAAGTTTGCTTGACTATCTCCTCAAATGTTTGAGATTTATCTAAAACTTAGTTGAACGCTAAAATTTGTCCCGCTATAATTCAAGGTTGTACACTAAGTGACTACAAATATCATATGTAACGATCAAGACTAGTATATTAATCACTTAATGCGCAAGGCATTTCGCGTTCCGACGGGGTTAGCAGAGGGTTGCATCCCAACCCCAAGAGGTGCGATGTAGATAGTAAGCCGTAATACAAGTATTAATAGTTACTTTCACGACTCGAACGGCTCCGATACTCTCCTAAAGTACGGGCTAAAGTCTAAAACTTATTTAGTTATATTTCCAATATAAGAAAAATATATTTAACTTTTTCAAAACATTCTTTTTTTTCAAAAACATAGTATTCTTTTGAAATAAAAATTTGGGTTTTATAAAAGGTTAAATTATTGTGTTTGAACGGGGGTAGGGATAGAATAGCAAAAAACTATCAGAGTTGTGGTGGAGTGGTAAGTACTCCTTCATCCTTAACCAGATATCTCAGGTTCGAGTATATGAAGTCGCCTTTATTAGGGAGTGCGTTACTCCCTAATATCGAATATTTTGGCATGAATTTAAATTTAATCGGGTTTCAATATAAATACTGGACACCGCATGAGAAACAAAAAAAAAATAGCAAAAAACAAGGGTATTTGCCTTGATGATGATGCAGCACAGGTATTAAGAACCACAACTTTTTTTTTCCTTTAGCACAGCATAGGGGAGAGTAAATAAATTATCTTTATCTCTCAAAGTCTAGTCTTTATCTTCCCTTATATTTTGTGGGGGCTCCTCTCTCTCCTTTCTTTTATAGAAATGGACAAAACAATGCTCAGTATTTCAGATCTGCTTCACAGGGAAATGTTCCCTGTCAACCACTCTTCTCATTCAACTAGTAATAATAAATTGTTGTTAATTACACCTCCCACAACCCATTTATGCCATTTTCCAAAACGGGTCGGGTCATAACCTTTTGGATCATAGTAAGTTCGGAGTTTTGAAGTAGAACCTTGGAGCAACGGCAAATCACAGGTTTCATCAAAGGATGTTAAAATACAAATGATTAGATACATCAAAAAATTAAAGGGAGTCAACATATATACATTAAATTTAAAAAAAGTTATCTAGCAATATAGTATAATTTTTTGGGGAAGGAATATCGTTTGACATCGCTTGGTTTAATATGGCTCCGCTACTAGTTCGAGCCGTGAAAGTAGCAAGTAATACTTGTTTTATCAATAAAACTCCGGGTCAAATGGGCAACCCGAAATCTGTACACAGTACTGTCGTTATCCATTTCATATCCCCAAAAATCTAGTCAAAATTTTGTGCTACGTCTGATCACGCGCTGTGAGTGAGAGTGTGATTGATTACTGGTGATGTGCGTTGGAATAGTGCACGTTCACTTTAAAAAGCAAAATTATACTGACAAACTTCTTCGTTCTCCGCACCTTTTCCCTATTCACTTAAATTTTCAATTAGATTCTCTTCTCTTTTCTTTTTTTTTAATCATTTTATAAGGGAGCTCTTCAAGAGGTTTTATTCTTTTCTCCGCATCATAAATTTTAAATATTACCGTGAAATATGGTAGGATAGATAAAATTCTTTCACACTTCTTATACCGTGGATGGTTGTTACACGTTATTTATAATATATCGTATTGTATTATATTTTATTGTTTGATAAATATAATATTTAAATAGATTGTATCGTTTGTCGTTGTTTCATGATATCACTCACTAGCAATATGAAGAATAAATATGTAATCTTATAAAATATATATATGATACGAGATAAATTTATTATATAAAAAAAATAGTGTAAATGATAAAATAAAATTATTTAATAACAGTAAAAGGTGAGATGAAAGAAAAAGATAAGATAACGATGCAATCACACCAAATCGGTTACATAAAGTGGCACATTTCGTCGTTACGTAATGACGGATTTAACGATACGATATGATAAAATTTAAGTAACAACCAAAACAAAAATCGTATTTAAAGTAACAATATGATACAATACAATAGGTAACGACCATCCAAACAAGTTATTAATTAGAGTATTCGAGTCCTTAAAATAAAATAAAAAATAAAAAATTCTAATACTTAAAACAGATCATATTCCTCTTTTTTAGTGTCCTATCAAGCAATTCATTTTTTTACTGTAAATAAATAAAATAAATAGATAAATAGGCTAATTATTAATATTAGGTTAAGGTTTCATTTAAGATTTCTATAGTGTGTTTTATTGTCAAACCTTTTCATTTGAAATTTTTTTTCCTTTTGTCCAAAACGTATGATGAGTATGAAATATGTGGGTCAACGCATATATTTTCGAAAATCCAGACATTAATTTCTTTATTTTTGAAATAATAAAATAGTATTCATTAGATAAAATGAAATATAATTGACAATTGAAAACTATATACTGTTCCTTTTAATTGAGTAATTTTACATCAAAATGTATATTTTTTTCGTCCAGGAAAAAATTTCACTTCATATTTCACTTAATGTGTTTATATACATGCAGCTTAGTAGGAAAAAATTTTAATACGTCCAATATTTACACCAAATCAATAAATATAAATATGTGTTTTATATTTATAACTTTATTACTTAATTATAATTAAACACATTATTTTTTACTTACATAAAAGTTGTGGTAGAACGGCAAGTATGTTTCATCCTTGACAATAGGTCACTTCTCGGTTTGAATCCTGAATAGGAAGCTACCTTTATTAGGGGCGTTTTACTCTCAAACACAATGGTCTATTTGGCCATTAAAAAAATTCCATCTATTTTTCAGAAATTTTTTATTTTTCTATTTGGAATCAGTGATCATGAAAATTTTAAATTTTACTTGAAGTTGAATTTGAAATTTTTTTCAAAAATTTAAAAAATCCAAACTTCTTTTCGAAATTTCACAATTTTTTATGTCTAAACGCCCACTAAAACTTTCATGGGAATTCAAATTTAATCAGATTTCAATACGAATAACGATATTTTTCGCTTACAACTACCTAACAAATGGGTCAATTAGTTTTTTGGTTATTTACAAAATTATTTTTAGTTTTATACCCTACGTCTTATTTATACATGAGAAATTTATTTTTATACGTAAAATATTTATTTTTTATACATAAGAAATCTTAAAAAATTATTTTCTTAAATTTAAATGTACAAATAACACCTCGCAAAGCTACGGTACAAGTTAATATGGTCAAAGGATTTCCAACTACTTCACCTTTCATTTCATGTCATTATGCCTTTCATATCAGAGGCATAATTAATGCATGGAGCGGGGTAAAAGTGCAAATATGAAGAATTCCTTGGGTGAAGAAAATACATTATTGGAATTTGTAATATAGTATACTACACCACCTAACCCTCCAACATTAATGTTGTTAGATTAATTGTCCCTAACATCAAACCAAGTGGGATTGGGACATGCGTCTATTCAAAGGTTTTATAACATGCTTCTATAGTACCATTTGATTTTTGGAGGAAAGAAAAAAATCTTATTCCCTCCGTTCTATTTTATCTAGCATTATTTCTTTTACTACTATTTTTTTTTTTCATTTTCATTGTTCTTATATCTTATACTGCTTCCATTTTATGGCTTCCTTATTGCTGTATTTCTTTTTAGCACTCTTGTGACTATATTTTTTTTGTGCCGAGGATCGATCGAAAATAACTTTTTTATCTTTACAATGTGGGGGTAAAGTATGTGTACACACCACCAAGAGCGGATGCACAATGATGGAAGAAGCGGTGTCATCCGATACCGCTTCACCGGAAAAAATATTAAGTATTTATACTAATATTCCGTAGAAATAAAGCAATATATAATAATGACATCGCTTATTCTTAGAGAAGAGCACTTCTTGGTCCACTGGTCAAGCTCATATTTAGGTTTTTTAAAGCCGTAGGTTCAAGGCTATACTTGGTCATTCTATTTTTTTTAACATCTTTGAGCGAGCAATTTTGTTAAAAATTTGAGGCTAATGAGAATTGGACCTACACTTTCCTTTGTAATAATATTCAATTAAACAAATTAGCCAAGGCTTTCAACTTATGGGAAAATGGTATTAGATAATATTTATTTATTTAAATACGATATCACTTACAAACAGTTCTGCGTGCCCATGTACACTATCCTCCCCATACCCTTTCACTGAATTTGTTATTATTGTATTGTTTTTTTTATTAGTTCGTTCAGTGAAGGATAATATATGATCAACGTTTTTTGATGAGAAACTTTTATAAAATACTATGTCATATTTATGATCACAATTTCAAAAGTTTGAAAGTCACAAAAAAATATTATTGAATACTTGAAATCATAAGTTTTAAATTTTTAAATTAATTTTATACCAAGGCAAACCGCGACAAAACAAAGTAAAACAGAGAAAGACTTACTTAAATTTACGACGAATCTTACTTTCTCCGTTCCATTTTATCTGATATTATATCTTTATTAGTTCGTTCAAAAAAGTATGATATATTACAAAAACCTTTTTTATGAGAAATTTTAATAGAATGCTATGGCACACTTTGACGGGGTTAAATGACCTCCATTGTACTTTGGGAATTTCAGTTTTGTGGTCATAAAATATTAAAAGCGAAAAACGATCATGACGGGTCGATGACTATTGTTCCTTAAAAGCGTCTGCTTCAGATTAACAAAACAAAAAAGTGTGACTATGTTATATTTAAGATTATAATTTTCAAAAGTTTTAAAGTCATAAAAATATCACAGAATATTTAAAATCACAAGTTTTATAAATATTTTTTATTAAATTTTATGTTAAATCAAATTAGGACAAATAAAGAGAAACAAAGGAAGACTTACATTTACGTCAAATCATCAAACCAATAAACAAAAGACATGTATCTTTTATATTTATATACATTTCTCACTTCATTTTATAATCACTAAAGTTAAATTATTGATTTGACATAAACATTAAAGCGAATAAATATAAGTTAATTCAATGATGTGGGGCCCACATAATTAGGCAATCAAGCACACTCAATCTCTATAATATCTAACAAGTGCTGGTATTTTTCAAAAGAGTGACATGAGTTCTTTTGCCAAATTTGGCGAAGTGAAGATTAGTAGAAACTATTTTCTTCTTAATTCTCACAAAGACACAAAATAGTATCCTCGTAAAAAATAAAAATTAAAAGAAAAGTTAGCACCTACGAGCAATAGATATCTAACATATAATATAAACTATTTATACATTATTCGCCTTTTGCTTTTCATTTTTTGTAAATGGAATGATATTTGCAGTACTTAAGATTCATTTTCTGACACATTAGCTTAGATAATATTAATTATGAAAGTGGTATACATGATACATCTGTAATTTTTTATAGGATTTTTTAAAGGAATATCTGAATCCAAGATCTTTAAATGTGAACTATTTTATTTTAATTTATTAAATGAAATTATCTTGGATAAATTTCATATGTGGCCACTGAACTTTGTCATTATAAAAATAAAATTACCTAACTTTATTTTTGTCACTTTAAAGTAACTGTAACTACCATAACAGTAATATCACAAACCTTTTTTTTTTGGTACCTCGGTTGAACAAGTATGATATGAGCGTAAATACTTCACTTTCGTCGAATTACACTAAAATATATTTAAAAACTAGATACAATTGTAATATTTACATACACCCGTATCAGAAACATACTTTTAAACGAGCTATATAACATAGACTTCCACAAAAATGCATAAGTTGTAGGGTTAGAAGCATTTTCGTACTCTGATACAGTTTCTGTACAAAGAAAGATGTTATAAAAACTGTACAAGCTAAGTTTGTTTATTTTCTAATTTCTGTTTGATTCTTTTTGTATATATTTTATATGTATATAGTTGTTTCTTTTCTTGATCATTTCCCTGTCCTGCAGCTATTGTTGATTATGTGTTTTCATGTTATGATGCTAAAGTTGCCCAGAAATTTGATACGCAGTGGCTAGTAGGAGTGCCAATGGTACGTGACCATTTCCAATTTGTTTCCCCATTCCGTCGCATTTCTGCCAACTAAAATTTAGTATTTTTGTCAACAACTTTGAATGCGTAGTGTATAATTATGGAATATCAGAGATCAAATCTAGTAAAAATAATATGCTGGTGGGAGATAGTAAGTACGGGTGGAATAACTGAGATGTAAAAAAAGTGAATAACTCAATGCACATGTTTTTCCTCTCATGGATGGGAGGTGGAGATAGTAGGGATCAAATGTCTAATATACTTAAGTTATTTCATTTGCAACAATAATAACATTAAATTCTGTTACAGGAAAAGTTGTATCACGGGAAAAATATTTAAGAGTGTGGCCTAGTGGTGAATGAAATGGGTGAGAACCATGAGGTCTCAGGTTCGAATTCTGAACAGAGGCAGACTATTTTTATGGAGTTTATAAAGTGATCAAAGTTTTTCAAACCTCTAAAAAGTAAGTCTTTCGTTTGTCATATAAGCAGCTTTTAGAATTGAGGTTTTAGTGATAGTTTAAAGTTGGTAAGTCCATTTAGCAATTTATATATATAATCGATTGGCTTTAATACTGAATATAGGTCAAGTATACTTACTCTGCCATCTCTGAGCTCAAATATAACTGAATCTTCAGTAAGAGGAATTGGTCTTGTCGATGCCACCTGTTTATAGACCAATGTCAAATTTGACAACATTTAGAGACGCTGTTGCATGAATGCAGGTGTATATTATGTTGCTCGAATTCTCCAAAAATGTCGTTGCACCTATGTTAGATCCTCCCAAATGCATTATATTTGGAGGATCTAGCACGTGTGCAGTGGCATACAACAACAGTTTACGTCTAGAGAAGACGGAGAGTCCATGTAACATAGTCCAAAGAATCAAGAAGAGAGTAGAGGAAGTATTGCCGATAAACACTAACCTTGGAGTCACAGTTTTTGTTTAAAGCTTGCAAGTTTTGTTCAATATTCTCTAAGCGAGCTGCAAGATCGTCGTAAGTACAAGTTTCTTTACGATCATGATTGTCAGAGACATGTTCTTCATTTTCCTTGACTTTACTTTCCATATATGGAAAGCCACAGCCTCTCCATTTCCATGTCCCATTGTCCAAGAACCTAAGATATACTTTTCCATCTGATCCTACTAAGAACAAATGAGCACCTTTGAAACATGGTCCTGGTGAACCAACAAGGATAACACTTGGATCAGGTGTTCCGTGTTCTATCCAATTCCATCCGTTGGACAACGGATTCCATTGATACTCGACTAGTCCACCATCTTCCGAAAGCATGAAAAGAGAACCCTGTAGTGACAGTGAAGATAACCTCATTGCAGTTCCAGGAGATATCGATAGAACCAAATGTTGAGATTGGTAATGCTCGTGCCATAATCCAGTGACTTTGTTATACTGGTATAAGCGTCCGTTCCTTCCAATGATAAACACAACGTTCTCTCGGAGCAGCTCTTGATCAGCAATGCTAGCAATCTTTGTGTTGCCTGGATATCGACAATCTTTCCATTTGAACTTTCTCAGTGCAACCTAAAGAAACAGTTTATGACTCTTTAGCCTTCATTTTATCACTATATAGATTGGAAGCCTTGAAATTTCAAGATTTTGAATCTGATATATGCTTAGTGCCACTCATTTTGGCCTTCATTTTATCATTATTTAGACTGGTAGCCTTGAAATTTCAAATTTTGAACCTACTACATGCTTAATTCCACTCGTTTTCTTTACGATACTCACCTTTTTTGGACCTCTAAACTAGACAAGTAGACATAGTATAATGCTACTTACTGTGAATTGTAACAATCTCCCACTTTTGCTTACAAAGAAAACTGCATCTTCTTTAGTAACTTTTCGATATTTCCGTGGTAGATCATCCCATGGAGGACCTCCAATTACTTGTCTTCCTTTCCTCATAGCAGTGCAATTTATCCATGTTAGTTCATCGCCATTTCTTTCTCTAATGAGCAAACTCTTGTGCTCATCAACCAAAAACAAACTTCCATTGTAGTTTCCAAGGGCACCTCTTATAGCTGTTGAATGATCATGTCTAAGCCAGAACCAGACATTTTCAGAATTTAGATACTCAAAAATCAAACCATCCTCTGTTATTAGGAAGAACGATTTCCCTTCGTGCATCACCCTCAGATGGAAATTTGAGTTGATCCATTTATCCGGGATATTGTAGTCTTCTTCAGGTTCAGTAGCCTTTTTAGCAGGCATATCAATTGCTATGTAACTTTGTTGCTCTTTGTTACTCCTTCGCCTTCTCGTGTTTGATGTTGTGAGATCTTGTTCAGCGGTTTCATCTTTGATGCCTGCAATACAATTCGACGGCCCATGTTCTTCAGTACAATATTCTGCATTCCATCCTTCGGTTTCTGGTGCATCTATTATAGACCAGACATATTTCTGTGATGATTTTCTTCTCGCATTAACCTGATAATGTGGTCCTGAATTTTCACCTCCGAAGCCGGATAGGTGAAGCTCTCCAAGCCTACCATCATCAAGTAGAAAAATAATTCTGCCAGTTTGCAATTGCACTCCTGGAATTCCTCTTGCAGCCTTGGCATGAGGAGGATAAATATGATTAATCCAACTTTCTGTAATGTCATCATCTTGTTCAATGCCTGTAGTCATGTCGAATATTCAATTTTCGAGGCATATTTACAAGACTTACTAGAACTACATGAATTTTGTTTCATTTGGTTTACTTTTTATGGTAGCATATAATAAGAAGTATGGCGAAACAGCATCGAACTACTCTAAAGATGCAGCTGATGCCTGTGGTCGCGAATATAAGTTAGATCCAGAATGACATAGTTAGAACAGTTAGATATTCTTTAGAATTACTTCTTGTTCTCCTCATTTTCAAAATATTGGTGTTTGTTTAAGGTTCAAATTCTCACATTTATAAGGAGAATACATGTTAAATACATACCTGAATGATCTGGAATTCGATATTCAAAAATGTAACCAGCTGCAGTTGTTAGAAACAATGAGTTTGCATTTTCAGCCAAGTTTTCTTCAGAAAGACATGTAATGGAAGAGAGGATATGATCTTTCGGATTTCCATGATCGATCCATTTCCATTTCCTCTGCTGTGACCGTCTCTCTATCAAGTATCCTCTCTTCATATGTTTGAAAGTTCATAAGAAAAGGAAGTTAAAACACGATATGTTAGCACTGGATTAGATAGTGATGCTATGATAGGAAGCGAAGCAAGAAAATCACTTTGCTTGATCAAATGCATTGGATCAAGGCCTAGTTTCTTGAACTTATATATATACAAAGTGATTGTTGCAGCATAGTTTCTTAGTAAGCGTAGGCGATGGACAAAACAAGATCTTGCACCTTAGTTAAGAGAAATAGAGATTTTGAAATAGCTCCATTCACTCCATGTAAACTGCAACCTAGAGATGGTTTCAAAGAAGTATTTTGAGCAGAAGACTCTTTTCTTATATGCTTCTTCCACGACGGCCTTGATCTCTCATCATATTCATAAAGATCTCCTGCAGTACTGAAGCAAAATATGACATCCATTAGACAAAGTTACAGAGGTTATTGGAATGATACTGAAACAAAAAAACTAGGATCTTTTTGCTATTTCACCTTATAGTAAAGACTACTTCTGATCTAAATGTAGATGCGTCCGCGATTTCTGCAACATTTCCTCCTGGAGGTTTTCCATGATCTATCCACCTAATTACATTTGTAAACAGACAATGTAGCAAACTCCATTGTATATTCTAGAGCAAAAAAACATTCTTGCTACCTAGTTCGCGCATTTTCTCTCCTAGCTTCTTGGCTTGTGCATATAACATTCTGACTTTGTCCAGTACAAAAAACAAAAATTTGTGTCCCTTCTATCAGTAAAAGAGGGCAGCCCAGTGCACTAAGCTCTCGCTATGCGCGGGGTCCGAGGAAGGGGCGGACCACATTTCTGCAAGCTCCTGCATTTCTGCAA
The DNA here is from genome assembly GCA_005239505.1 of Nicotiana paniculata. NCBI lineage: Eukaryota > Viridiplantae > Streptophyta > Magnoliopsida > Solanales > Solanaceae > Nicotiana > Nicotiana paniculata. Next base: position 52,884 of record ML348212.1, on the reverse strand, counting down.
GAGGCTGTTTCTACGACTCGAACTCGTGACCTCCTGGTCACATGGCAACAGCTTTACCAGTTACATCAATGCTCCCCTTCGTCCATTCTATCAGTCACTATAGAAAATAAAAAGCACCTTAGTGTTGTGATATGCATAATTTGTTCTTACCTTAGGGGATCAACCTCAGAGAGTTCTAATAAAGTTCCATTCTTTGTGCAGAAATATATTCTCCTGATGTTGATGCACAAATTCAAAGTCTTATTAGCTTTAGCCTGGAGCTCACAAGTCACAACTATCTGCACTAACATAATTTAACTTTGTTTTCTCCTCAAGAAAATCCTCAATATGGAAATGAAATAGTTGGATTGAATATTTTGTACTCACTTCCAATCATTGGAGACAACTCCTGATACAATTTGAATTACAGCACTTTGTTCTGCTTCTGTACTTGGTTGGCGATCAGTTGGTGGCGTAATATCAATCCAAACTGGCTGATCATTACTTAACTGCAACTGAGGGAAAATATACAGATTACACTTTTTACTTCATTGAAGATACAACAAATTTGTTTAATATTATAATAAGATACAAAGACTACAGCTACAACTACACAACAACAAATCACCTATATGAATGTCCATTTAAGTCTGTCTCGCTCCAATATTTTAAAGGAGAACCATAATACGATAAACAGAAAATTTTCATTGAGAATTATAATCTGATATGGCAACATAACTGCAAAAATGATATATGTTCAATCCCAAGTAAGTAGTGGTCATCTATAAGAATCCTCACTGTCCATGTCGCTCCATTTAAGCATGTGCCAGTTCAATATAATAAGGAAAAATAATTTTGATTGAGAATTATAATCTGATACAACAACACAACAACAAAAATGATTATGTTCAATTCCAAGTAAGTAGCTTCCATCTATTTGAATCCTCATTGTCCATGTCGCTCCATTTAAGCTTGTCCAAGTTCCATATTATAAAAGAGAAATATAAACAGAAAATTTTGATTGAGAATTATAATATGATAAGAAGAAGAACAACAACAACAACAAAAGCAGTTACTTCTCAATCCTAAGTAATTAGCGGTTATCTATATGAATCCTCAATTCCTCACTGTCCATGCCGCTCCATTTAAGCTTCTCCCAGTTCAATATTATAAGAGAAATATGATCTGATACGACGACAACAACAACAACAACTGCGCGTCTCAATCCCAAGTAAGTTGGGGCTATACGAATCCTATCTGTCCATGTGGCTCCCCTTAAGTCCATCTCAGATCAATATTGTAAAAGAGAATTATAATCTGAAATTCACTAAAATCTATCAAACAGTTGAAATGATTGTTTACATGTTTATGTGTGGACTATTTGAATGCTTAAAGATTACCTGATAAAGGTTTCCTGATTCTGATAGAGCAAGAATTGTCTGATTGACAATAAAAACAGAAACTGCATATCCTGCTGATAATGGCAAATCATGAGGTGCTATTACCCACTGCAATCCATTCCAAAATCTTTCATAAATTGATCCACTTATACCAGTTATCCAAATAGATATCTCAGACATTTTTGTCAAAGAAACTCTTTTTCTCAAAGGAAGATTAGAATAAGAACAACTTTCCTCATCCTTAACTTTTGTAAATATCTCCCTTTGTTCAGGTTCTTGATAATAACTAGTCTTAGTAATCTGATCAATAATTCTATTGACTTTTGTACAGTTATCATTGAAACAAGAAACTAAGTCATAAGGCAAATTCACTTGTACCCAACTCTTGGATTGCTCATCATATTCCCAGAAATTGTTGGTTTTCTGCTCAAATTTTCTCTGAGATTGTCTTACATATTGGTGCACAAACCAAGATTCTGACTCAGAATCTGATATACTAACACAGTTCAATGATGTCAAGATAATGAAAATGGTCAAGAACATGAAATAGAACTTGAATAACATGGTTCTTGGATCATGAGAAAGATATGCATATACTGCTAAGAACAGTTATCTAGTTATGGGCCATAGTAAAATAGACTTAACTCTGGCACCATTCTAAGGACAACAGGTATCATTTTTGGAAGTAATACATACTTCTAGCCAATAGTCTTCATAAGGGTAGGCTGGGGGCGGGGGTGCTGAAACCGATAACTATACTACATATATAAGGTCAAATTTTTTTATGTATATATAACAGATATTTAATTGCCTTGACTTTTTCGCGTGTTCACTTTTTTTATGTCGAAAAATTACATTGCATATATAAGGTTAAATTTTGTTATGTATATATAACAAATATTGAATTCTCTTGACTTTGCGGATTCACTTTTATTTTTTGAATTTTCTTGATGAAAATCTTGCCTCCGCACGGGGAGGGTTTATGTTATGTATTGGAAAAAAAATAATTTTTTTTCCAATTATGATGGGAGTAGTTTGAAACTGGTAATATATAGGTTGTTAAATTGTAACTACCTGTCTAGCTAGTTCAACTAATGGTTTTTTAGTCAACAGAAATAGTAATTAAGACTGAGGTAATAAAGTGTTTAATGGGGTCAAGGTGGTTTTAACTTCTTTTTTTTTTTTTCCCATTAACTTCCTTCTAATGCTTTATAACTTTGTGATGTTAATCAAATTGAAATATCTAGCACCCAAGGACATGGATAGATGTTTTTTTCTCATATGTTTAATAATTAGTAAGTAAATTTATTCGATATTTGTGTTGATAGAAGGTGATAAGTATTCGGAGATATAAATAAAATGCGCAAAAGCAAATTCAAACACCACTTTTATTTTGTGTATATAAAAAATAACTGGAATAGCTAATAAAGAGGAGTGTCAATGTCTAATATTTTATTCCATATTTTTCACAAATCACAAATTGTTGAATTATAAAGATACAATTTTGATTCTTGTGGACCTGATTTTTTGTGGAATCTTTCAAGATTAATAATAGAGGATCACTTTTTGCCCCCCCCCCCCCCCC
>ML348212.1:0-49880 GCA_005239505.1 Nicotiana paniculata | reverse complement strand
CCCAAACCATACCCGACCCCCTACCACGCAACACCCCAATTCAACCCCCACCCCCAAATCCAATACTTCATCTCTAAGTTGTTCATAGGGTTGACACTTGGCAACAATAGACAGAATAAGATTCATTACCTTTTTTTAGTCCAAGTTGTTAGGTTCTATTCCCTAATGAATTAAAGCCATTAAAATTGATAGTTATAAAAGCAAAGGCTAGGTAGTTTTTGGAATTTGAAAGACATAAATGGATAATATATGGTGATTTCTTTCAATTTATTTTAGTTTTAAAGAACAAAATTATTTAAGTATTCACTGCTGAAAATAAAATCTTCTATGGCGATCACTTGAGTCGCCACAGAAAATAAGTGAATATAGCGTCTAATATATTTTATGCGTATTTATTTACTTTTTGTGGCGAGATCAGTTGTTAGTAAAGCTAATAATTAAATAAATTAGCTTTGGTGCGACTAAAATCGCCACAAAAAGTAACCAAATGCGCCACTAAATAGATTGAAGGTAGGCCGCCGGTCGAAATGGCGACTCTTCATTTGCTTTCAGTAGCGACTTGAGAGGTCGCCACAAAATATCGTCTACTGAATTGATAGTTGTAAAAGCAAAGACTAGGCAGTATACCTGGAGATTGTGATTATTGACTTTTCCAAATGGAGAAATACATGCATTTGAATTATTTTATGTTTGATGTCAATCTATTAGCTTTTGGAATTTGAAAGACATAAGTGGATAATATTTGGTGATTTGTTGTAAGTTTTAAAGCACAAAATTATTTAAGTATAAATATAGAAAATAAGGTTTTCGGTGACGAGATTCTGTATCGACCACTTAAATCGCCATCAAAGTAAGTGAATACGTTGCCGTTTCGAATATAACGACCAGTATATTTTGTAAGCATTTATTTACTTTTTGTGGCGACTTCAATTGCCACTAAAGCCAATATATTAGCTTTTGCGACAAATCGCCACAAAAATTAACCAAATCCGCCACTAATTATGTTGAAGGAGGCCTCCAGTCACTTGATTTTAGTGGCGACCTTATAGTTCGCCACATAATGTCGTCACTGAAAACTTGTATTCTGTTCAATGTAAAATTAGTCTCCACCCATTTTCAGAGGAGGTTAAGTTTTAATGTTTTATGATAGATAAATAAAAGATATTTATACAATTAAATAATTTATAAATATTATTGTTATTATAAGCATTAATATTTTGAGAAAAACATAATGCCAAGGAAAGACTTGCTCGAGTTTCTCGTGCGACTTATAATTACCTCAGACCCCAATTCATCATTTTCTGGAGATAATTTGGATTACATTATTGTAAAATGGAAACTTAATTTTTGTTTTCTTTTCGCAATAAATTGCAACGATTAAAGCAAAAAATATGTTCTTAAACTTAGTGGGTGTTTGGACATAAGAATTATAAATTCGAAAAAAAAAAGTGAAACTTTAAGTGAAAATGATATTTGAAAATTAGAGTTGTGTTTGGACATGAATATAATTTAGGGTTGTTTTTGAATTTTTGTGAGTGAACTGAAGGAAAATTTTGAAAAATAGTTTTTTGGAGTTTTTCAAATTCTTGAAAAATTTCAAAATTCATCTTCAAGTGAAAATTGAAAATTTTATGACCAAACACTAATTTCGAAAAAATATAAAAAATTTTCGAAAAAGACTGAAAAAATTCTTATGTCCAAACATGCTCTTAATTAGTAGTGTTTTCTCTTTTAAAAGACCACTATACTACGTATATGAAAGCAAGATGTCAGCACGACTTACAGAATTCATGCATCATTGACAAGTTCAGCTGTCAAAAGCAATCACTATGAATGGTGCAAACTAAATTTTCTGCCAAATTAAAGTTATTGTAAATTAAAGCAAGTGGAAATACTTTACCTTCACCAATGTTAATATTAATAGTATAGGGGCACGTCTAATATTAAAAGCAATCAATCACTTGTATTACTGAATTTCCGAATGGATACTATCAAGTATTGTGGTCGATGAATACGATATCTCTGTTAAAAGGTGTCGAGTCCCGAAAATAGATGAGCGCTTCCTTCTTTAACGGGCCTTACACGATGTTAATTCTATAAAAATAGTATGAATTAGGCAGTTTTCGGACTGGCAACTAAAAAATAGTCACCGTTTATAAAGTCATTGAAAATAATCATTATTTTGTTGTAACACGGAAGTTTCAGCATAATATACTGGAGATTGGTGCACCTGTGTATGAGTTATGCTGAAATATCGGCACGCGGAAAGTTCCAGCATAATATACTGAAGATTGGAGCACCTGTGTATGAACTTTCAACATATTATGTTGCACCATACTGGAACTCCATCATAATATTACCGAAGCATTTTACATAAACTCGAACTGTCGTGAAGGCTGGCCAAGTGGGTCATCGAGTTGAGCGAGCACGATATCACCTATCAGCAACGAACGGTGATAAAGTCACAAGTACTCGACGACTTCGTAGTCGACTTCTGCACACGAATAATGCCTGAAGTCGAAAGAGAGGCCGTCCAAACCTCCCACCAAACACAAAACCTCTGGGTCCTATACACTGATGGCGCATCCAACGCGTCGGGATCCGGACTAGGACTCGTACTCAAAGTCCCAACAGGCGAAGTGATTCACCAGTCCACAAGGTCCCCGGATATGACTAACAATGAAGCCTTAATTGCAGGTCTAAGACTAGCACTCAAATATGGAGCAAAACGGTTGAAATTGTGCTGCGATTCCCAGCTCGTAATCTACCAAGTCACGAGGACTTTCAAAATCAAGGAACAAAGGTACCAGACCAAAATTTGTAAGTTACTGCCCGAGTTCAACGAATGTCAACTCGACCAAATCCCACGGGCACAGAATGCCGAGGCAGATGGCCTAGCCAAACTAGCTGCAACAACCAAAAGCATCGCAACTGGAGACAAAAATGTGGTCCACCTCCTCATCTCATCACTAGACCAAGTCGAGATAAGAACCATAAACTTGACTTGGGATTGGCACAATCGTATTGTCGCATACTTGCAGGACGGTACACTCCCTAGCAACAAAAAGGAGGCCAGGAAACTAAGAATGCAAGCGGCTAGATACAATATCCTCCGCAACGATCTGTACAAGAGGTGGTCCTCTGCCGAAGTGTTTGGGCCGAAACCAAACTCAACGCGTCCTCGAAGAAGTTCACGAAGGCTATTACGGGGCTCACTCCGGCAAACAGACACTGGTCATATGCCACATACGGGTAGGATATCACTAGCGCACCATGAAAAAGGATGCAGCGGACTTTGTAAGGCGATGCGAGCAGTGCCAAAAGTACGCCCCAATGATCTACCAAGAAGGTGAATACCTCCACTCAGTCACATCCCCTTGGTCGTTCATCAAATAGGGAATGGACATCATGGGCCCCCTACCAACAGGGCGAGGTAATGTATGATTCTTTTTTATTTTAATTGACTATTTCTCTAAGTGGGTGGAAGCAGGAGCATTCGCCCAAATACGGGAACAGGAAGTAATCACCTTTATATGGAGAAAAATCATCTGTCGATTCGGCCTTCGCAAAGAAATTAGCTGTGACAACGGACCCCAGTTCACTAGGAAAGAAAATTGTTGAATTCTTTGAGAAATGACATATCAAAAGGATACTCTCGACCCCGTATCACCCCGTTGGTAACGGACAAGAAGGGTCATCCAACAAGTCAGTACTTAACATCATGAAGAAGAAGCTCGAAGACGCCAAGGGTCTGCGGCGGAAATACTACCAGAAACATTATGGGCCTACCGAACAACTCCGAAAACAAGCAGAGGAGAGACGCACTACTCTTTGGTCTATGAGACCGAGGCAGTAATATCAATCGAGGTCAGAGAACCCGGCCTAGGTACTCCCATGAGAGCGGCACGAGTAATGACGAGAGCAGAAGGCAGGAACTCGACGAAGTCGACAAACGAAAAGATAGGGCCTACATAAGAATGGTCGCCCAAAAGCAACAAACAGAGCGCTACTACAACAAGAAGGAAAACTTCAAGCCGCTCAAAGTCAAGAACTACGTACTAAAAGCTAAAACTCAAGCGAGCAAAGACCCAAGGGAAGGCAAGCTGAGAGAAAATTGGGATGGTCCATTTAAAATCACAGCCGAAGCAAACAAGGGTTCATTCCAGTTAGAATCAATGGAAGGAAATCCACTACCGAATAATTGGAATATTAGCCACCTCAAATACTTCAACTTCTGAGATAAAAAGCGTCCCCAAGCCGTACTTTTTTCCCTCACTTAAGTTTTGTCCTATTTGGATTTTCTCAAGGAGGTTTTTAATGAGGCGGCAAAGGGAGCGTGTCGAGGTACACGAAGGTAGGGTCGTGGTTACTATTTCATTACTCAACCTCTCACTAATCTTCAAATCGACCAATGAAGGGACTAGATAGACCGAGACTGGGACTGGAACGCCAGCCAACACCCAAAAATTTGTAAATTTCTCCAAGTATGTATCCAAAGCAACAATGTCAAGGCAATAAACTTTACCACCTGCCATAATTAAATTAAGGTTATGTTTGACCTCTCTCGAACTAACACCTACCGTCCCTTGGCTATAATTGAATTCAAGTTATATTCGACATCGCTCAAATTACCACATATTGGCCCTCGTCCATAATTAAATTCATGTTATGTTCGACCTTATTCGAACTAACACCTACTGGCTGGCCCTCGGCCATAATTAAATTAAGGTTATGTTCGACCTCGTTCGAACTAACACCTAATGTTCCTCAGCCATAATTAAATTAAGGTTATGTTCGACCTTGCTCAAACTAACACCCACTGGCCTTCGGCCATAATTAAATCCAGGTTATGTTCGACCTCGCTCAAACTAACACCTACTGACCCTTGGCCATAATTAAATTAAGGTTATGTTCGACCTCGCTCGGAACTAATACCTAAAAGCCTTTAGCCCTAATTAAATCCAGGTTATGTTTGACCTGGCTCGAACTAACACCTACCGGCCCTCAGCCATAATTAAATTCAGGTTATGTTTGACCTCACTCGAACTAACACCTACTGGCCCTCGGCCATAATTAAACTCAGGTTATGTTCGACCTTGCTCGAACTAACACCTAGTGGCCCTCGTCTGCAACTTAAACAAAAGGTTATGTTCTACCTTGCTCGAACAAACACCTATCAGCCCTCGACCGCATTTTAATGAAAGGTCACAACTAAACAAGTCAATAACCTCGGACATGTTTCAACGCATAACGAAAGAACAAAAGCAGCCAAACAACAGAAGCAAAAAAACATACAAGTACAGAAAATAAACCACAGGAAAAGTAGCAGATGCAGATGCCTGGGTCGTCTTGATCCCTCTCCCCACCGCCACCTTCGTCCTCGGGGTATGCAACATCATACTGGTCATTCTCTTAAATCTGGTCAACACCCCCGTCCCCCTCGTCATCACCAGCCTCAGGCGTGGCGGGGTCATATCCACAAGCGACCCGAGCCTCATGGTCCTTAACACGAACATCATCAAGGGCAACCACAGAAATAGACCTGCCTTATGCAAATCTCGAAACACGTCCAACTGAGCCTTAACATGAATCCACTCCTCATACAGGTCCCGAGGAACGTTGGGAAAATCTGAAGTACGAGAAGAAGACGGCTGTGCAAGCAGTTGGGCCTTCTTAGCTACTAAAGCAACCACCACATCTTAAAGAAGGGAGTTATCTTTCTCGAGCTCTCAGATCCTATCCTCTAGTTGATCCTCTTTTACCTTCGCCATAGACTGGTCAATCTTCCGCTCAGCCCGGAGAGTCCTATTCGCCAACTCTAGCATCTCCGATTTCCTCTGAGCCTCCAAATGGAAAGACTCCGCCTTCTCAAGCTCACTCTGCTTCTCGGTGACTTCACCATTAAGAACCTCCATCTGAAGTCGCATTCTTCGAATTGCCTGCGCATCTCAACCACTTATGCCTGAAGGTCACCGCACTGGGCCTCCATGGCTCTGCTGACCTCAAGCTCTTTTTCCCTACTCCTCAACGTCCCCTCAAGGATGCTACATTTCTCGATGAATCTCACCAGCTCTCCATCATTCTCCTTCAACTCATCACGAGGGGCTTGCATATTTCCGCCCTCACTAAACCGCCTGCAAAAATCTCAGTACTTTCTGCGGCACTCGAAATATTTGTTTTTCAGCCTCACCAATATTTCCCTACGCTTCTCCCTTCGCGCGCTTCAATCTCCAAAATCATAGTCTGCAATCACAAAAAGAAAAAGAAGTAAGGCAAAAATGAAAACGCCCCTACTAACAAAGGCAAAAAAAACAAGGACAAAACACTAAGCACTCACCCTAAGAGCAAGACCGACTATGCTTCTCGACAAGGTGACGTCGTCCAATTCTTTGAGAGTCTTACCCTCTATTTCGGAGCAAAGAGGGACGAGAGTAGGAAATACGTTCTTCGTGTTCTTCAACAAATCGCGATCCATAGGGATCGCAATGGTCCTCGTAGACCCCTCCAACCTTACCTCAAGTTGGGTAAAACCCTCCTCCATCATACTCATGTAGTCCGCGTCAACGTTCGAACCTGACTCATCGCCCTCCTCGGCAATACCTTGACCTCTCTCGTTGATCAGCAAAGAAGTATCAGCATCCGACTGAGAATTCAATGCCTTCTCTCGCCTCGAAGTATCGAGAATATCAGCAGCCAATCCCTCCGCCTCCGCCACCATAGAAGGCATATCTACTTCTGTTACTTCCAACCTCGAAATCTTGGGTTGTTGATCGGTATCATCCCTAATGACAATGGTCGCCGTCTCGCATAGTGAGAAGTCACCCACCACTGATTCAATGGAACGGGCAACCCCTTCGCTGGCATCTATATATCTTCTCTTACGGGGCATCTAATCCCCTCTCGGGCATAAGTTCATCGTCTTCATCTACAAGACGATCTATGGGAGAGTCTAAGGTCTCTGTTATCAAAGCCCCCACGACTGCGGAAGGATCAGGACCAGACACCGCAACAGGAGGGATTGAGGTGCGAGCAAAAATAGTCGTCATCGTAGATAGAGCAGAAGTCGAGGGCGCATCAGCTTTTCTTTTTTGGAATGAAGGGGCGGGAGTTCTAGGCCTCCTCGAAGGTCCTATAGCCGAAGATAGGAAAAACATAGGATAAGGGGAATGTCAGCAAAATAAACGTGAAGAAAAGAAACCAAAACTATCATGAAATAAGGGACTTACCAACCGAAGGAGGGGCCGACCCAAATCTCTCGAAGAAGCGCAGCCACTCACTGACCCCCATGATGTGAGGGAGGAGCCGATTAACCCAATCGAAAATGTAATCGACCAAAAGAGGAGGCGAGATCTTGGATGTACAAAAACGAGAAAGGATAAGAAATCAAAACCCACAACCAAGCGAGGGAGAAAAATCAGACACATACAAACGAGGAAGCTAGGTACTTACGAGTGCAATTCCAAATCTCAGGAGAACCATCGACGTTGGCCATCATGTCTTCGGTTCTGACGAATAAGTAGTTTAACCAAAATTGGTGATTAGCTTTGTCATCCATCTTCATCACGAAGCACTTGCCTCCTCGGTGGCGAAGGTTTAACATCGTCCCCCTGTAAAATCTAGGGGAAAATAAGTGTATCAAATGCCAAAGTGTGAGTTCGACCCCGGGTAGCTCAGTGAATTTGGTGAGCATACTTATGAGCTTGTAAACGTATGGGAAGATCCGGGCTGGGCAAATGCCATAATAACAGAAAAATGCATCTGCCAACCGAAGGAGAGGGAGAGTGTAGTCGACTTGGAAGTGGTAGGTGTAGAAGGCGCAATATCCAGGGCGATGGACCTGCACTGTATCCCGCCCAACCGGATTAGTTCGAAGTGATCGGGGATGCTGTACTTAACCCTAAGTTCTCCAAATTCCTTCTCCGTCATCATTGACCTAAAGTTTCCAGGGTCGACGTCAAGGGATTTTGAGAAGTCAGATCTGGTGACGGGATTGTGAGAAATTATTTCCTCCGCCAAAGGGAAGCCTCTGTCCTCGACGGCGGTAAGAGCATTCCCCTCATGAGGAGGGAGCACCATCGCTAAAGGGACCGCATCACTTCCATCACTGGGTTCGGAAGGTTCGTTAGTCATGTTTTATCAGATGAAAGGGAAGTATCAAGCAATGAAGAATCGAAAACGATGAAAATCCCTAAAACATAGAGGAAAAGTGTTAAGTCAGAGAGAAGAAAGAAAGAGATACGGGGTTTCGAAGCAGAAAGTTTGAAACTTCAACGTCACACCCTAAAACCTCTATTTATAAGAACCTGGGCACTAGAACCAAAAAGGGTTCATCGTTACTGGCACCGTAATCGAAGTGGAAAATCCAATCAAGGGACACATGCGAAATGAAGCAACACATCTGGAAAATGCGTCATAATGACGCATGACATCATGATGTCATCCTAATCCGTGGACAACCCAACTCCAACAAACCAATTGGGAAAATCGAGACGTTTTGAAATAAATGGTCCACATAGGGCCACGTGTCGATTCGCTATGACCACCACAACCTGAATTGATCGCTCAATTATTTCAACCATAACGAGCAAAATCTGCTCATCAACCTCGCCTGAAGCCGGTCTCAATAAGCGGATGGACTAACTTTATGGGTCAAAATTTGTCTCTAGAGTATTTACGCCGAGATATTAAGGGAAGAGTTCTCAAGTTGTCGTTAGTCGAAATGGCCCAAGAAGCAGCAAAGTCCGTGGTCGAAGAGTCGACAAGAGTTGTAGTCGAGATGTCAACAAGGGTCGAGGTTGAATATCGTTGATAAGACCTGTAATAGCTAGTTTTTCTGGATAGTATATTAAAAAAGAATATTCTAATGGATATTCTCTGCACTTGTTGTTGATACCCATTTTCCCTCATATTTAAAAAGAAATATACATATATATATATATATATATATATATATATATATATATATATATATATATATATAAAATTAATTTCAAAATAGTGCATATGCATCATCGTTTGATTTATAAGCACACACAAGTACTTTCCACAATTTTTCATAATTTTTAAAGGCTTTAAACCAATTTATTTCTGCATTTTATTATATAAATATCCAATAATTATCCTTCAAATTATTTTTATGATGATTTAATCATATAAACTTATCATTTATACCAACATGAGATTTTAAATATTTTTCAGTGCATTTCATATAATTACATTTGCATTTTAAGGCTAATTGCATATTTTTGCAATAATAGCCCATATGCATGTATAATTATATTATTTATGGAGAAAATGACTTTTTCTATTTTTATAATATTAGGTAGTTATTTTCAATCATTTTAGTTCACAAATAATATTTTTGTTATTTATTAATTACTTTTATATATTATTTATTTATAAAAATAGGGTATCTAAATAACAACCCAAATCTTACCTATTTTCGAACCTAAACTACACAAACCTCAGCCCAATCATGCCCCATCCAAACCGACCTAGACCCCTTAAACCACAACCGTTGATAAAAATGGTCAACGACTCACAACCTTCAACCCATTTTCTCTTATAACCCGACCCCCCAAACTCTAGAGACATTGTCTCTCACCCGCCGCCTTTGAACTCTCTCAAATCCCCCTTTCTCTCTGTCAAACCCTAGCCGTCTTCCCCCTCCCCCCCCCCCCAAACCCTCTCCTAATCCCGCCTAACATGGGATTCCACGGCTATTTCTTACCATATATGACCTCTCCCTGGTACTGGATCCTTTTCTATACTGCTTGCCTAAACATGGAAAGAGGATCTCATAAGAATCGAACCAAAGTCGGCTCAATTCCTTGACCTTTCCGCTATTCCGTCAATATTCACTCTTGTTCTATTATGGGTACGAATCTCTGTATATTTCTGTTGATTCTTACTTACCCTAGAACTAGGGTTTTCAGATCTCTTTAGATCGAACCAAAATTAGTTCGATTCTTTGATTTTAAGTGATATTTTTCTATATTCATCCTATTATGTGTAATGTTTGATTTTTTTTTTTTAGATTCTGCCAATTTTTCACTTTCCCTAAAATTAGGGTTTGAAATTTCTCTCTTTTCCTTACTGATTTCGATTGCATGTGATGTTATTTCCTTTCCAGTGTTTGACTGATGATTTTTCTTGTTTGGGTGTTCAATTTCTACTACTATATAAACCCCTCCCCATTTCCCTTTGAGACAAACTGGAATCGTTAAGGGATTTACTAAATTTGAAGTTACATGCTCTTTGTTCTCTAATACTCTTATTCTATATTCTGGTTATTGGTCGGCTGAAAGCCAAGGCTAGAAATTCTGGGTTCTTGCTCTTCGTTGTTATTCAGAATACTGTGGACTTCCGTTCTTTCTTGTTTTTCGCTTAACTAGTGAGTACCGAACTTTTTTTACTTCATTCCTATTTACCTGTCATTTGCATATGTTTTCACTTTTGGAGATTGTAGTTTAATGTGTTTTCTGGGATGTTCTCGTATGCAATTCTGGTTTCTTTACTTCAATTTTAGGTCTTTCTAATCTTTAACTCCATTACGTTGGTAATCTGAGACATGCCTAAACCTGATTTGAGCTAATTAATTTCTTTTCAAGTTTATCTAGACTACGTGTTACTGATGTTTAGAACCTTTGCACTTTAGCCATCTCTTTAGGGTTTATCTTTGCTATCAACCCTGTTACTTGAACATGCTTTCATATCCCTTTAGTTGGATTAGTTTACTAAGCATGAATGTATTCAATAACTTTATAGCATAAGTATGTTTCTTGAATTTGATGTGATGATGTCCTACCTGTGTAGCACGTTTGATCATATTCCTTATTAGTATGCTTCTACCATGTCTTGACTTCCCAGTAGTTTCCCTGTTTTGTTCTCATCCTGTTTAAGTTCTGTTGCCAATTGATATGATTCCTTCTTGTGATACTAGCATCTATACTTAGCATAATTTGAACCTTTTTCTTACTACGAGTCTGTGCACATCAATCCTGCAAACATGTCCTATTAATATATGCATTAGGTGTTAAAGTTGTTCTTCTGAAACTTTGTTAACTCTGTTCTTAAAACCTAAGCTTGTTCTATTATCTGTTCTATTGCTCAACTTGATTATGTTTGCATTCTTCAGTGATGTCCCTCAACCTTAGTTTATTCTCTTACTACATGGGTTCTTTTGAGTTCTCATTCTTAGCCGACTAAAATCCAAGGCTACCTAGGTTCTATCATTTGACCTCCCTAGTGTGAGCACTGTTCGGGGTACAATGGAGACCCTTGTGAACTCTAACGCACTAGGACCTGGTGCTTAGTCTTTTTCTGAATTCCCTTTATCAACCTCCCTAGTGTGAGCACCGCCCTGGGTTCTTGAAGCCTTTGGGGACTCTGACACATTAGGGTCATGGTTCTAATTGCTCAACTCTATTTTTTACCTACTAGCTGAATCGACCGGTTTCTGGCTGCGTTATGTAAATGAATATATGATTTCTAGGTTGTTATAAGCTATGTGGACTTGAGAATGAAGGCCTAGCCTGGCTGGGTATATATTTGGGCCAGCTGTGGGCTCACTATAGCTATTTTTTGGTAATTTATTCCATTCGTTGGTTATGTAATAATGTTTTAATAACAATTGGGGTATTAGTAAAATTGGAAAAATGGGGTTTATCTTAATACTTGCATTGAAATGGGTAGAAATCCTTCCTATAGGTGTTTTACTTTGCTCAAATATGTTTTGCTATTATGCGTTAGAAATCCTGCCTATAGGTGCTCTACTTTGCTCAAATATGTCCTACTTCTACATGTTAGATACCATGCCTATAGGAGATTAAATGACCAATCTCAATGTGCATATGCATTAGGCTCTATAGGATTCTGTTAATTTACATGCTACCTAATCTACAATTTAGAAAAGCATGCTTATATGATCTAAAATAAGTCTCAATTGTGACTATAGAAATCATGCCTATAGGACCTCAAGTCAGTCTTAGTTATTGATTATCCTGCTCGCTTCTTTTAAGTGCTAATGTTGAACTTTCAAAACTGTGTCATTACCACTATTAGAAAGCATGCCTATAGGATCCAACTAAGCAATTTTGAATATTCTCCTGTAGTTATCACTATTAATTACTGCACAAATAACCTAGATACCATGCCTATAGGTTTAAACTTTTATAACCCATAATCAGTAGGCAACTGTGTAGTCACTTAGAAGTCGTATTTAAGAAATAGATTTTGCATATGAAACTGTTTGCGCATTAAAAAATCCAGAATCACATAGAGATCAGATCTATAGGATTCAATAACTTTAATTTGTCTAAAATCTGCAACTGTCAAATGCTAATTTGCTTGCGTGCATTCCTTGCCTAAGTGTGGCGGCTAACTTGAGCCCTTATTTGTCTATACAGGAAAGTCAACTTGTTTTGTATGTCGCCTAGTTTTCTCATTTTTGAGCAAACTAATTTAAGTCTAGAACCACCCAAGATAGAGGTCCAAACGCCTCCTAGACTATAGGTATGGGACGGGTAGTGCACGCATAAGTACGATTTAGAATCAATTAGTACGGTTTAGGTAAACAACNGATCCTTTAGGCTAAAAAACTTACCCCCCCCCCCCCCCAACCTTTGCCTCAAAAATCAATTATTTTGTTTATTTGCCCAATTTTATCTTTTCTCTTTGTTTGTACTAATTCATATAATTCGAGTTTGGGCGGGACCCACAGTTGTGTACCTCTAGGAGTGCCTAACACCTTCTCCTCGAGGTAATTTGAACCCCTACCCGATCTTTGGTGACGCAAACTGGTTAAACCACAGTTACTTGCAAATAGGTTCCCTAATGCACCTCAAACCCGTTAGGTGGCGACTCTCTCTTTAGCACCCTTCCTTAAAAGAGCTTCCACGTGTTGAAACCCGATTTCGCGAGAAAAAGGGGCACGACAGCATGACGACTCTGCTGGAGATATTTTTAAGCTCTTACCATTGCGAACTTGGTCTACATAAATTAGCCTTCTTTGATAAGCGTGTCTTTATTATTTTGCCGTTACATGAACATCTCGCTCCCGTTTCCCCTTTTATTGCTACATGCACATCCTTTTCCCTATTTTTATTTTATGTGAATTTATATTAATATGCAAATCTTTGTCTAATTTGGTTACGATATGCGTTTCCCCTCATTTTCTAGTCATGTTCACTTGCTCCAAAACATTTTTAAATTTGCTATATCATGTCTCTCCCTATCCCTACCCTTTTACTTGCTTTATTACAATTCGTTCACATTGCGCGAACTAACTTCTTCCTTGTTTTTCTTTTTTTTTATGTCTTTCATTTCATTTCATTTAATACTGCTTTTATTGCCTTTCTCATGCAAAAAACTTGACAACGTGTTGTTTTATCTTTACATAAATCATGCTCCACATCATATTCCACCCGTGCGTGATTAATACCATAGCAGGGTTTGATGAGTGTTTGCGCTCTTCCTAAATCACCCTTTTAAATTTGGAAAGGCTTATTTGCGGTAAAACTAGTCGATCAGCGGTGCAATCGACATTTTTGTGCCTTTCCCTCTCAAGATGTCCGCTTGAGGGTACCAGTCTAGACTCTTCTAGAAACCCTCACTCTAATATTAATTGTGCATGCATCATGTCTAAACCTAGTATGGGTTAGAACAATGTCCGCGTAATAACTCTCTAAGGCAAGCCTTGTCCTAAGCCCACCAGGATTTCGATAATCCTAATGGGTACAATCATGATATGTGCATTATTTGGAGAAAACATGACAATATGCTAATCATTAGTGTGTAAATAGTCGAATCCGGAGAGGGAAAGGGCTAACTTTATTTGTTTTGCAGAAATGAGGCGTGAAGTCCCCAGGTTTGGCATGGTTCGAAGTATCCCACCTTTGTTACTAGATTGGTGGGAAAATCTCTCGCCAAGCGACAAAAATCATGTGAAAAGAGTTCTCGGGAATTTACCTTCCCTGTTAGATATTCAGCCAAACAATGTAGTGATTGAGGCCGCTAATATGTTCTGAGATGAAAAGAGGGTCGTCTTCCGTTTTGGTGATATAGAAATGACTCCCCTTCTAGAGAAAATAAGAGGCTTTGCTGGGCTCCCATGGGATAGCCCTGGTTTGTTGGTACCAAAAAATCGTACTTCTTGAGGCTTTCTAAAAATGATGGGTTTATCGCCTTTATCATGATGAGTTTTCCATCACTTCCTTGGGTTGGACTCACCGCCGAGTGTGTTCATTGTCTGTTTTCTGGGGATGTTGGTATTCCCGATACAAGGAGAAAGTATCCACACTCTCCTAGGTATGGTCAATAAACCCTAATGGAAGGAATTGAGGGGCAGACTTGCACTATTGTCACAATGATCGTGGTTGAGATGTACCAAGCCTTAGACCAGTGCAAAAAAAGGATATAGGCATTTTGAGGGTTGCAATTTGTTGCTGCAAATACAGCTGTTGGAACACCTTCAGAGAGGACAATACCGTCAAGAATTTCCGCAGCGACCATGGATGACCACATAACTTATCACCATCCGAAGAGAATGACTTTTATCCCGGACAAGTTTGCACAACCAGGAAATGTCGTGAGCAAGGTACATTGGATGTTCGAGTGGTTCCCTAGCAGTGAATTCATCATCAGGTCGAGAGATGTTCCTCATCTAGTGCTAATTGCATTAAGGGGAATCTATCCTTATGCTCTTATCCGAGTCATGAGGCAAGCTTGGAGAAAATAGGTTATACCACGAGTTTCCAAAATGGTTCATTACAAAGCATACTTCCAAGGGAATGCTATTCCATTCAAGTTCGAGGCACAGTACATGTGGCATCAAAAGATTATTATGGAGAAAGATACTATCGAGCCTGATCGGTATCATGCCGGCCACGTATACTTCTACCCATCATGGTTGGTCGATGACATAGTAGGAGAGGTCAAGCCAGGGGTTGATTTGAGAAATAGGGTCATAGACGACGCTGCTGAAGTGCAAGTCAAATACAAGAGGTTGCGCAAAAGGGTTTTCGAATCTGAGGCCAGGCATTTGGAACAACATAAAGTGGACATGGAAGCAATTAACGAATAGAGGCGAATCGCTACTAAATCAACAGAAAGGTTGGAGTATTTGGAGCAGGGTTTGATGGAACTTGAGGGAAAGATGAGGAAAAGGGTCTCGGATTGTCAGAACCCAGAAGGAAATGAATGAGGGAATCTAGCAAGGGCATATCTTCTGTTGGACGTGCGCGACCTAGTGAATCTGATTGATGGGGCCAAGAAGCCCAAGCTTGGAAAAGGTCCCTCTGGGACCAAGTATATTAGGATTGATATTTACTTATTTTAGATTCGTTTTAGAATTCGATTGTAATAAGGCAAATGCCACTAGTGACTCTTTATAATTATTGTCGTTTTAGTAGGCTTTGGTCTATTTATCATATTAATAAAATGACGGAATTATCGGCATCGTGTTTTCTCCAAATCTATACGTTGCTAGGCCTACCTCGGGCACGATGAGGTCCCCAAAATTAGGACGCGAATTTACAATTTTGCAATATGTGTTTAAATACTGCAAGTATCCTTTTAATACTCCCTACTAACTTGTTCACCTTTTGCTTTTCTTCTTTCTTTGTTTATTCCCATCTCTTAAGGTTGGTTCGTGCATACTGGCATCATCGGCATATCATACCAGATCTAGAGGTCCTTCACCTCCTCCTCCTCCAAGTGATCCTAAGAACAAAGGAAAGGCTAAGATGGATGATACGAGTGGTATCAAGAAAGACAACGCAACACATGCAGAGAATGTCGAAACTTCGGATGGTCGAAGTACTCCGGCACAGAATGACTTGGGTTTGCGGTTAGAGCAAAAGATACTGGAGTTACATGGGGAACTTGATAAAGTCCGTAACTTGGAAAACCTCTCCCTCACCTTGAATGTCCCCATTATCAACCAACAAAATGCGAAAAACCCAACACCTCCTCAAAACACACAAAACCAGCACCAACATCATCCAACCCAATACCCACAAACTACCACCTACCACACTCCTCAAAACATACCACAGCCTACCCCTGATCCTCAGAACTCAACTAATGATCACCACTACACCCAAATCCCTGGAATCTACCAAAGTAATCCCATATACGTAGAAACCTTACCCCACATTTCACAACAAACCCCGTACACACCAGAATCTGCCGAGAAGGACCTGCTCATAAAGAACATGGAAGAGGAACTTAAGAAGCTTACAATTCGAGTCCAAGATGTCGAAGGTAGTAAAGGCATCGAAGGTTTGAACTATGAGGATTTGTGTATTCATCCAGACGTAGAACTTTCGGAGGGTTACAAACCTCCTGAGTTCGAAATGTTCAACAGAACAGGTGATCCAAAGGTGCATTTGAGGACGTATTGCGACAAACTGGTAGGGGTTGGTAAAGATGAAAGAATGAGCATGAAGTTTTTCATGAGGAGTCTCATTGGAGACACGCTATCCTGGTATATAAGTCAAAATCCAAATAAGTGGATTAATTAGGTAAGCATGGCGTCAGATTTCATGGATCGGTTCAGATTCAATACAGAGAATTCACTAAATGTATTCTATATCAAGAATCTTAAGAAGAAACCAAAGAGACTTTCCGCGAGTATGCTACTCGGTGGAGATCAAAAGCTGGAAAGGTAAGGTCGGCATTGAAATAAGAACAAATGAACAAATTCTTTGTCTGGGCCCAAGATCCACAATATTATGAGAGGCTGATGGTTATCGAAAATCATAAATTCTCCGACATCATCAAATTGGGAGAAAGAATATAAGAGGGAATCAAAAGCGGGATGGTAACAAATTTTGAGGCATTACAAGCTACGAACAAAGCCTTGCAGTCACGGGGCATATCTAAAAGGAAGGAAGTAGGGGATGCGATGGTAGCCCAAGGTCCGAAATCTCCTCTCACATACCAAACACCTCCACCCACATATCAGCCTTCACCTCCCAGATATCAACAACGCACCACCGCTTACCATACTTACAACACCCAGTCAGCATATTAACACTCACAACCAGCCCGCCAAAAATATCAAAAACCCAAACCAAATTTCGACTGCAGACCGCCCAGACAATACACTCCTATTGCCGAACCCATCGACCAGTTGTATGAAAGATTGAAAGTTGCTGGTTATGTCACTCTTATTCCCGATGTCGCCATAGAAATTCCTCTCAATGGGTCAATCTAAATAAGACATGTGCCTACCACTCGGTCATGAAAGGTCACACTATTGATGAATGTAGCACCCTGAAAGACAAGATCCAGACATTGATTGACACCAAGGTTATACAGGCAAATGAGGCTGCACCTAATGTCCGCAACAATCCCCTCCCGGATCACAGGGGCGAAGGGGTAAATATAATAGAAACTGATGAAGAATAGGACCCGGGGGATCAATTGGACTCATTCGAGAAGGAGATAATCCCAAAATGCCTCCAGTCACTCTCACACCTATCGTGGTACAAATACAGTCACCGATTGAGGTTGAGGTAACCGCGCCAACTCTATTCGAGGTTGAAGTAACAACACCTTCAGCCACGCCTGCTCCATTTGAAGTAGAAGTGACCGCGCCATTCATTGTAATGTTCCACACCATCCTTTAATTCCAATGTTGTACCCTGGGACTACACCGCAGAAGCAAGAAGGAAAGGAAAAGGGAAAATGGAAGAAACTGGTGCAGCGCATGGGATGACCAGAACTGGTAGAGTTTACACGCCTAAGCATTTGGGTGGAACAAGTAAAGAAGTTGTTTCCAAACAGCCTATCATTGAAACCGAACCGGATGATCTTTGGAGAAAGGTGCAAGCGAGAAAGTATTCTGTGGTTGACCATTTGAACAAAACCCCTGCTTAGATATCCATTCTGTCACTACTGCAAAATTCTGAAGCACATAGGAACGCATTGATGAAGGTATTGAATGAGGCTTATGTACCTAACAACATTACCAGTGGGGAGATGGCTAACATGGTAGGGAAAGTATTGAAAAGCCGTAAGATCACTTTCCATGAAGATGAATTGCCGCCGGAAGGGTTAATTCACAATAGGGCGCTGCATATCACAGTGCAGTGCGAAGACAAATTTATTGCCAGGGTCCTGATAGATGGAGGTTCAAGTCTCAACATCTGTCCATTGACCACTTTGAAGAGATTAGGCAAAGGATTGCATGAGATACGAACTAGAAGTATGAATGTGAAAGGTTCAATGGGTCTCAAAGGGCCACGATCGGAGAAACCAACCTCTATTTACAAATGGGCCCAACTTGGTTTGATGTTGAATTTCAAGTGCTCGACATATCCGCCTCATACAATCTGCTGTTGGGACGACCCTGGATACACGTCGTTGGGGTTGTAGCGTCTACTCTGCATCAAGCCGTGAAGTTCGAATGGAATCATCAGGAAGTGATCATTCATGGAGACGAGAGTAACCCTATTTAAACCAATCAGATTATTCCGGTTGTGGAGAATAGAAGGAAGCTAGGGGAGAGACTTACCACCGCATTGGGCGTGTTAACGTAATCGAGAAGGATAAATGGTGGAGTAGCAAGATAGAAAGCATATTAGCATGGATAGGATATGAACCTGGTAAAGGGCTTGGAAAGAATCTTTAGGGTATTGCCAAACCAATATAGTTAAAACGTCACAGTAAGACCTTTGGACTGGGATATCAATACATCTAGCACGAGTATCAGAACTGGTCTCCACCATGGCATGGTCCTTATTACCCTCTCGATCAGCCGATACCACATCTGAGCCAAGCCTTCCATCAGGCCGATATGATGTGGGGATCTGAAGAAGATGAAGTGCTAGCTGGTTTGAGAAATCTATTTTTTGGAAGATGAATACATGGATTACAGTGTAATAATTGAGGAGGAGGAAGAAGACCTCGTCATCCGGACAGTGGATAAGGGGATCTGTTCTTAAAACCTAGACTGCCACGCCATCAAGGGCCCGCCGAGTTCCGGGGTAGCCTGGCTGATAGTGTCATTTATTTTTGAAAACAATTCTTATAAGCATTTTTAAAACATTTTCAGTATTGTGTTTCAAAACAATTGTTTGAATCATTAAAATCGCTTTTTGTTTTATGTCTTGATACTTATCAATGGTTTTCTATTTTATTACATTTTTTCTCTACAACATTACTATTTCTTACCTTGATGAACCAAAAACTGTGACATGCAATGAGACAACGCAACATAAGTATAGTGACTCAGAAGAAATAGAAGAAGAGGATATAGTACCTAAGGAAATTGTCAGAGAAGTTGAGAATTTTGAGAACAAACCTAAGTCCAATCTGTACGAAACAGAGATAGTCAACTTGGGAGATTCCAAAGCAGTCAAAGAAACTCGCATAAGAATTTACCTATCACCATCAGAGAAAGAAGAATGCACCCGTTTCCTGAAAGAATATAAAGATATTTTTGCATGGTCCTATGATGACATGACTGGTTTGAGCACATCAATAGTGGCTCATAAACTATCTACCAACCCAATGTGTCCGCCAGTAAAGCAGAAGCTCAGAAAATTCAAGTCGGATATGAGTTTGAAAATCAAAGAATAAGTAACCAAGTATATCAAAGCTAAGGTTCTCAGAATGGTTGAATATCCAACTTGGTTGGCTAACATCGTGCCAGTTCCGAATAAGGATGGGAAAGTCAGAGTATTCGTCGATTATCGGGACCTAAATAGAGCAAGTCCCAAAAATGATTTTCTACTACCCAACATACATATACTGATCGATAATTGCACCAAGTATGAACTCCAATCCTTTGTGAATTGCTTCGTGGGATATCATCAGATCTGGATGGATGAAGAAGATGCCGAGAAAACAGCTTTTATTACACCATGGGGTGAACTGCTATAAAATGATGTTGTTTGGTCTGAAGAATGTTGGGGCCACTTATATGAGAGCCATGACAACCATTTTCTACGACAAGATACACAAGGAGATAGAGGTATATGTGGACTACGTCATCATCAAATCCAAGAAGGGTACAGATCACATAGCAGACTTGAAAAAGTTCTTTGATCAGCTTCGAAGGTATAATATGTAGCTAAATCCCACAAAATGTGCCTTCGGGGTCTCTGGCGGAAAGTTGTTAAGATTCATCGTCAGTCGCCGAGGAATTGAGTTAGACCCATCAAAGGTCAAGGCTATCCAGGAGTTGCCGCCTCCGAAGAACAAGAAAGTCGCCTGAGATTTTGTCAGAGATCGTATTATTTGCCGATTCGGGGTGCCGGAATCCATCATCACTGACAACGCCTCCAATCTCAACAGTGACTTAATGAAAGCTATGTGTGAAACCTTCAAAATCAAGCATAAGAATTCCACAGCATACCGACCTCAAATGAATGGAGTCGTGGAGGTCGCCAACAAGAATATCAAGAAGATGTTGAGGAAGATGGTAGAAAACCACAAGCAATGACACGAGAAGTTACCATTTGCCTTATTGGGGTACTGTACCACAGTCCGCACATCAACCGAGGCAACTCCTTATTTACTGGTCTATGATACTGAAGTTGTCATTCCCGTCGAGGTCGAAATTCCTTCCTTAAGAATTATACAAGAAGCTGAACTCAGCGATGCAGAATGGATAAGAAGATGATATGAACAATTAACTCTCATTGACGGGAAAAGAATGAATGCAATGTGTCATGATCAACTTTATCAGAACATAATGGCTAGAGCTTTCAACAAAAGGGTCAAACCTAAACAGTTCGCACCGGGTCAACTAGTGCTGAAACGGATCTTTCCGCATCAGGATGAAGCCAAAGGGAAATTTTCACCCAATTGGCAAGGTCCCTACATGGTTCACAGAGTACTAATAGGAGGAGCACTCATACTCGCAGAAATGGATGGAGAGATTTGGCCAAAGCCTATCGATTCAGACGCGGTCAAAAGATATTATGTTTAGAATGTTTGCATTTCTCCATTTGATGTAATTGAACTACGCTTGACCTGATTCCCGTTTAAGAGGGGATACGTAGGCAGCCCTGTGGGTTCGGTCAAAATTTAATAAAATCTTCATTTTCCCCACACCCAGAAACTGGGGCAGAATTTTGAGGAGGGCCCTCAAAATTCCGAAGCAATTCTAGCCAACGTCATCATATGCAGAATGGTCGGAGAATCGGCTAAGTAAACTGGGGCAGAATTTTGAGGAGGACCCTCAAAATTCTAATGCAAGGAAGTCGCAATGTCTCTAAAAGTGTCACAGTCATTGGTTCGACTAATTTACTTGATATTACATACTTTCTAAACAACTACATTCATCATTTGCACGCATATTCTTCGAATACCCCTGCATGAGACTAAGCATTGTCTCCATCTTGTATGAGGCTAAGCTCTGCCTCTTTAGTTGCATAAGGCTAAGCACTGCTTTCCCCTGCATGAGACTAAGCTTTATCTCCATCTTGCATGAGACTAAGCCTTGCCTCCTTAATTGCATAAGGCTAAGCATTGCCTTCCCCTGCATGAGACTAAGCATTGTCTCCATCTTGTATGAGGCTAAGCCCTGCCTCCTTAATTTTGCATAAGGCTAAGCGTTGCCTTCCCCTACATGAGACCAAGCACTGTCTCCATCTTGCATAAGGCTAAGCCCTGCCTCCTTAATTGCATAAGGCTAAGCATTGTCTTCCATTTGCACGAGACTAAGCATTGTCTCCATCTTGCATGAGGCTAAGCCTTGCCTCCTTAATTGCATAAATTTAAGCACTGCCTTCCCCCGCATAAGACTAAGCACTGTATCATCTCCTTGCACGAGGCTAAGCCCTGCCTCCTCAATTGCATAAGGCTAATCACTGCCTTACCCTGCATGAGACTAAGCATTTTCTCCTTTTTGCATGAGGCTAATCCCTGCCTCTTTAATTGCATAACACTAAGCACTCCCCTCTCTTGCATGAGACTAAACATTGTCTCTCCTTGCATAACCATAAATGCTATGCTATTTGAAACCTTGCAGTATTCTCTACCTCGGGGCTAAGCTCTGCCCCTGATCTTACACAAGACTAAGCTCTGTCTTGTTGCGCTTTGCATAACCAAGCATCATGTCTTTGCATCTCATGGGCTGAAATATCGCCATTTTTTCCGAAGGCGTCATAGTACGAAGGCATAATCCTCATAATCGGAAGACACCATGCCATGTCCTGAAGATCTCTCAATATTAAACATCGTTATTCAAAGGCATTATGGTTCAGATGGCCCGAGAACATCATTTCATGGCCTACGAAATCCCTATCTCACGATTCATGGCCCAAGACGTCATGGTTTAAGGACATCATCCTCACCGTCCAAAGACGATCTCCATGGTCCAAAGGGAATTTGAA
The DNA here is from genome assembly GCA_005239505.1 of Nicotiana paniculata. Classification (NCBI taxonomy): domain Eukaryota; kingdom Viridiplantae; phylum Streptophyta; class Magnoliopsida; order Solanales; family Solanaceae; genus Nicotiana; species Nicotiana paniculata. Next base: position 27,531 of record ML348212.1, on the reverse strand, counting down.
TCATGTTTAAGTTCTCGCAACAATCCATATATATTTGCATGCATCATATTTTAAGTTTTGCAGGTGATCCAGGAAGTAACCGTTCTCCCAACTGGAGCAATCTTCACTCCGGTTTCCGTTATACGTTCATATCTTACAATTATTTCAAACATAACCAACCACCGTCCGTTACCCATTCCCATATGATAATCGTTCATATATCCATAACCATTCCAAGGTACATCCAACCACAATTTCTATCTTGTCCTATCCAGAAAAGCTTGTCCGTTCCCATAACAACTCCATCGACTTATTTCACTGTTGGATCCAGAACTACACAAAACCTGATTCCCGTAAAACCAGGGATATGTAGGCAACTCAGAAACTGGAGTTCGGCCTATACTTTTCAAATCACCCCATTCTATCAAAATCGGTCATCATTTCTTTACCCAACAACTCTTTCATCATTCCGAATAAAAAAGGACCGTTGTTGATACCCAATTTTTCCCTCATATTTTAAATATATATATATATATATATATATATATATATATATATATATATATATATATATATATATATATAGTGCATATGCATCATTGTTTGATTTATAAGCACACACAAGTATCTTTCATAATTTTTAAAGGCTTTAAACCAATTTATTATTGTATTCTATTATATAAATATCCAATAATTTCTCCAAATTGTTTTTATAATGGTTTAATAATCTAAACTTATCATTTATACCAACATGAATTTTAAATGTTTTTCAGTGTATTTCTTATAATTACATTTGCATTTTAAGGCTAATTGCACATTTTTGCAATAATAGCCCATATGCACGTATAATTACATTATTTATGCAGAAAATAACTTTTTATAATATTAAGTAGTTATTTTCAATCATTTTAGTGCACAAATAATATTATTTATTTATTAATTAATTTTATAAATTATTTATTTATTAAAATAGGGTATTTAAATAACAGCCCAAATATTATCTATTTTCGGACCCAAACTACCCAAACCTCACCCCAATAACACCTAATCCCAATCCTGCCCCGTCCAAACTGACCTAGACCCCTTAAACCACAACCGTTGATATAAAATGATCAACGACTCACAACCTTCAACCCCTTTTCTCTTATAACCCGACCCCCAAACCCTAGAGACATTGTCTCTCACCCGCCACCTTTGAACTCTCTTAAACCCCCCTTTCTCTCTGTCAAAGCCTAGCCGTCTTCCCCCCCCCCCCAAATCCCTCTCCTAATACCGCCTAACATGGGATTCCACGGTCGTTTCTTACCATATATGACCTCTCCATGGTACTGGATCCTTTTCTATGTTGCTTGCCTAAACATGGCAAGCGGATCTCATAAGAATCAAACCAAAGTCAGTTCAAATCCTTGACCTTTTCGCTATTCCGTCTATATTCAGTCTTGTTCTATTAAGGGTACGAATATCTGTATATTTCTGTTGATTCTTACTCACCCTAAAACTAGGGTTTTCAGATCTCTTTAGATCGAACCAAAATTGGTTCGATTCTTTGATTTTAAGTGATATTTTGTCTATATTCATCCTATTCTATGTAATGTTTGTTTTTTTATTTTTAGATTCTGCCAGATTTTTCACTTTCCCTAAATTAGGGTTTGAAACTTCTCTCTTTTCCTTACTGATTTCAATTGCATGTGATGTTCTTTCCTTTACAGTGTTTGATTGATTTCCTTGTTTGGGTGTTCAATTTCTACTACTATATAACCCCTCCCCATTCCCCTTTGAGACAGACTGGAATCGTTAAAGGATTTATTAAATTTGAAGTTACATGCTCTTTGTTCTCTAATACTCTTATTCTATATTCTGGTTCTTGGCCGATTGAAAGCCAAGGCTAGAAATTCTGGGTTCTTGCTCTTCGTTGATATTCACAATACTGTGGACTTCCGTTCTTTTTTGTTTTCGCTTAATTGGTGAGTACCGAACTTTTGTCACTTCATTCCTATTTACCTTCCATTTGCATATGTTTTCACTTCTGGAGATTGTAGTTTAATGTGTTTTCTGGGTTGTTCTTGTATGCAATTCTGATTGCTTTACTTCAATCCTAAACCTAATTTGAGCTAATTAATTTCTTTTCAAGTTTGTCTAGACTATGTGTTACTGATGTTTAGAACCTTTGCACTTTAGCCATCTCTTTAGGGTTTAACTTTGCTATCAACCTTGTTACTTGAACATACTTTCATATTCCTTTTAGTGGATTAGTTGACTAAGCATGAATGTATTCATTAACTATATAGCATAAATTTGTTTTTTGAATTTGTTGTGATGATGTCTTACCTATGTAGCACGTTTGATCCTGTTCCTTATTAGTATGCTTCTACCATGTCTTGACTTCCCAATAGTTGCCCTGATTTGTTCTCATTTTGTTTTAGTTCTGTTGCCAATTGATATGATTCCTTCTTGTGATACTAGCATGTCACGACCCGAAATCCCACCTTCAGGCCGTGATGGCGTCTAACATTGAACTCGCTAGACAAGCTAACGTTACTAGTAAATCCGTTTTATTCCTTTGTTATTTAGCATTTAAAAGTGAAATACAAGAACAATAGAAACAGAATGCGGAAGAAAAGAAATTCAACAACTTAAATAGTACGCACTACAAAATTTCCTTAAACATACCCCCAGAACTGGTATCACAAATTCACGAACAGTCTAAGATTTTTGCTAAAAACAAAGTCTGAACAAAACAGTACAACTGTCTCGGAAGTACAAGAGAAGACAGAAATAAAAAGAAATGAGATAGGAGGTGACGCCAAGGCTTGCGGACGCCTGCAGGACTACCTCAGTGTCGCATGTGGACTGAAGGACACTCCCTCGATCACTGTCCACCGGGCCCGGTACCGTAATCTGCACAACATAAAGAAGTGCAGGTGTAGCATCAGTACGACCGATCATGTACTGAATAAGTGCCGAGCCTAACCTCGGCGAAGTAGTGAAGGACACGACAAATAGTAACCACCTGTGCAATTCAATAATATATAATAGAAATAACGGCAAGAAGTAAACAGTTAAGTACAAAATATGGGAAGAACATGCCAAGGTACAAAGGGGAAAAACACTTATTGAGTAACAGAACATGACAACCGTTTGGTATCAGAATAACAACAGGGAATAAACAAGTGCACGGCATCACCCTTCGTGCTTTACTCTCATTCTCACCAAGACAAGTGCACATACTCACCAAAACAAGTGCACGACATCACCCTTCGTGCTTTACTCTCATTCTCACCAAGACAAGTGCACATACTCACCAAAACAAGTGCACGACATCACCCTTCGTGCTTTTACCTCACAATATCGGCACGACATTAACCTTCGTGCTTTTAATATAAATAATGGCTGGACATCACCCTTCGTGCTTTTACCTCACAATATCGGCACGACATTAACCTTCGTGCTTTTAATATAAATAATGGCTGGACATCACCCTTCGTGCTTTACACTCTTCCTTACCCAACAATAATCAGAACAACAATTTGGCAAGGAAGAACCACAATACAAAACATAATTTACAACATCCCGGCAAGGGAACAATAACAGAAATATCAGCGTCCCGGCAAGGGAACAATAACAGAAATATCACCGTCCCGGCAAGGGATCCAGCTATAACCAATCTCACTGAACGTACAACATAACCAAAATAATCCTCAACCGAACAACTAATAAAAAGTGTTCATAACTCAGTATTTCCAACAATTGAATAATCTCCAAAATAGAAGCTACCTCCTAAATACAATGGATATCGAAGAAAACACATATACCATAATATATGACTCACGGGCATGCTTGATAACAAGGTATAGGTACTCGTCATCTCACCTATACATTGAACATGATAATAACACGTAGCACATATGACTCAACACCTATTCCCTCAAGCTAGGGTTAGGCCAAACACTTACCTCGATTCCAAGAATTCAATCAAGCCTCTAGCACTGCTTTTCCTCTCGAATCCAACTCCGAAACGATAGTATCTAGACATAATTGACTCAACAATATCAATAGTGACTAAATAATTCAATCCCAAAGCCTAAATATGCATTTCCCATCATTCTTTCAAAAATACTAAAATTCGACCCCGGGCCCGCTTGGTCCAAACACGAGGCTCTGACCAAAACCCGATCCCCCATACCCCCACGAGTTCAAATATATAATTTAGTTTGACATCCGACCCAAATTGAGGTTGAATTACCCAAAATTCCCAAAGCCCTAACTCTACCCAAAACCCCCAATTTCTACCCTTAATCCATGATTTTAGGCCTAGAATCTAATAATAGATGATGAAAATGAAAGAAAACGGAGTTAAGAACACTTACCTATGAAGTTATGGAGGAAGAGTAGCTTGGGACTCGGCTATGAGGCTTGGAGAAGAAGGAGAGGGTGAGAAATATGAGAAATCCCGAAATAGCATTCTGTTTTTAAGGCATTAAAATGACTGGGCGAATTTACTCTACGGTGATCGCGGAGAGTACTGGTTTCAGACTTACGCGATTGCGAATAAGGGATTATGATCGCAGAGAACCAGAACGTGGACCCACGCGATTGCGAACGAAAGATCGCGTTCGCATAGAACAAATTGCTGCCCAGCCCCCAACCCCACAAGAGACTTACGCGATCGCGGACATAGGGGTGCGATCGCGTAGAACTAAACCGTAAGGCTCCGCATTCGCACTCGGCTCTTTGCGATCGCGCAGAGAAAATTGACCCCCTTCCCAAAATGCACATCGCGATCGCGTGCAACACACCGCGATCGCGGAGAAGAAATGATTGGACACCAGATACAGCCTAAAACACCAGATTTTCCAACTCTTTTGCACCCCGACATCCACCCGGAACTCACCCGAGCCCTCGGGGCTCAAAACCAAATATATACACGACTTCAAAATCATCCTACAAACTTATTCGAGTAATCAAACCACTAAAATAACATCAAAAATAATGAATTAGACTCAAAAATCCATAGAATTTTCTCAAACTTCATAAACTTCTAAATTCTCCATTTTTTATCCGAAACACGTCAAACCAAGTCTGTTTCTTTCCAAATTTTACAGATAACTCACATAACACATATTGAACCTGTTTCGGGCATCAAAACCATAATACGGGCCCGGTAACACAGATTTCACATCAAAGTTCATTTTCAAAAGTCTTTCTTATTTTCAGAAAACAATTTTCCTTAAAAATTCATTTCTCGGGCTTGGGACCTCAGAATTCGATTCCGGGCATACGCACAGGTCCCATATTTTCCTACGGACTCTCAGGGACCGCCAAATCACGGGTCTGGATCTGTTTACCAAAAATAATGACCAAAGTCAACTTTATTCCATTAATTATCATAAATTCAACATTTCAACACATTTCCACATAAAAACTTCCCAGCTACGCGCTCGGGCTGTGCACGTATATCGAGGTGAGATTAACGGAGGCTTTCGGGGCCTCGGAACACAGGTTTTGCTAAATTATACAAGATGACCTTTTGGGTCATCACATAGCATCTATACTTAGAATAATTTAACGTTTTTCTTACTATGAGTCTGTGCACATCAATCCTGCAAACCTGTCCGATTAATATATGCATTAGGTGTTGAAGTTGTTCTTCTAAAACTTTGTTAAGTCTGTTCTTAAAACTTAAGCATGTTCTATTATCTGTTCTATGTGCTCAACTTGATTATGTTTGTGTCACGACCCAAAATCTATTAAGGTCGTGATGGCGCCGGACACCATCGTCAGGCAAGCCAATCATTAATTAGTTGAAATAAATTCCTGTTTTAACATTTTTGAAATCATTACCTTTAAATTATTACGTAATAACTAAGCAAAAATATGTTAAGTAAATACGACAGTCTAATATTCCATTTTTATAAAATACATCCTAGACCCCGGTGACACAAGTACATGAGCAAATTTCTAAGAATTTTACAATTTCTACAAGCTTGTCCGAAATACAATTGGACAAGGAAATTAAAATAAAATAATACAATACAAGGGAGACTCTGTCAGCTGCGGATCGCCTCCGGATAATACAGCTCGCCTAAGTCAACAAACCAGCCACATCGCTATGAAGGTACATGTGCAATAAAAATGCACAGCAAGTGTAGCATGAGTACAAAAACAACGTGTACTCAGTAAGTCGCCCGCCTAACCTCAGAGAGGTAGTGACGAGAGGTCGAATTAGACATTTGCTAGAAGTCAATTTAGTATATTCAAGTGAGACGCTAAGAATGAATGTCATAGACAATTTATTAAGATCATGAATAAATAATATTAACTTCTTCCACATTTAACACTTTAAATCCTCGTCATTTCAGTTGTTAAATCATAATCAGGGATAAGAAACATCAGATTTATTTCATATTTTACACATCAATTCTTCTTCCTCATAATTGGCCATTAAAACTTCCTTATGCCGATAAATATGTATAAACCACATCAAATACGCAGCAAATATCATGCGCAAGCAATGCCGAGGGTCGATGGCCCGAACCAACATAAACATAAACTGTGCACTGCCGAGGGTCGAACGGCTCGAACCATAGATGCATTTATTTTCCCCGCTCGCGAATCAATCATGCGACGCGGTCAATATAATAATAATAAGGCTAACTTGCTCGCGAATCATACTTGCGACTCAGGTGCTCATATGTACACGTATTCACATAATAAATCCGCATTTTTATCAAGAAAACTGCTTCTCAGGAAATGATAAAAATCCTCTTAAAGGAACACGAAAAATAGAATTTAAATCTCTGTTTTGAAACTCATTTGCCAAGGTTAATAATATTCAATAATATAACCTTATCAGGAATACAATTATCCACGGAGGAATCAATTCTCTTTCTAGATGGTTAAGAAACTGAACTCTGGTCTTCTTAGGTATTCAATTACTATTTCGATCATATTAGCAGTCTAATATTACTGGCAAGATCACAAGTACACAAGTAAGGCATGCTAGTGGGTCCTAAACTATATGAACATAAGCATAATAGTAGCTACGCACGGACTCCCGTCACCTCGTGCGTACGTAGCCCCCGAAGATAATAGCACATATTTAATTAGTTCACCTAGGGGGACAATTCCCCCTCACGAAGTTAGAAAGGAGACTTACCTCGCTCCGAAATTCCATAACCGGCTTTCAAGCCCTTCTGACGACTCTAATGGATGCACAACTCCTCAAAACTACCAAATAACGGGCAAAGCAATGAAAATTCACTCTAATACTCGTAACAAATTCAAATTATATAATTTCCGAACTCCGCTCAATGAATTGACCAAAATGCCCTCGGGCCCACGTGCCCGGACTCCAAAATTTCTCGAAAATAAACTCTACCCATAACTTAACTAGTTCAAATATACAATTTACTCAAATATTCATGCTCAATTCGTGGCTAAAATCCAAATTATCAAATTTCTAGGTTTTCTTCAAAATTCCCAATTTTCCCACAATTTTCATGTTTTAATCCATGCATATACCTTGTATTTAACTTGAGATGAGAAGGAATCACTTACCTATTGATTCTTGATGAAAATCACCGTTTGAAATCCTCCAAAATCGCCCCAACCATGAGAAATATATGAGAGAAATGACAAAAATCCGCTTAAAATAGAACACTGCCCAGCACTGCCCCTCTATGCGATCGGATGAAGGCCTTTGCGATCGCATATGCCAAACTTTCTGCCCCTTTGAATCCTTATGTGCGTTCGCACAAGCATGCCTGCGATCGCACAAGCTTTTTCCAGCTCCCTCCAAATTCCTTCTCTGCGATCGCATCTTCAACCATGCGTTCGCACAGGCCAACCCAGCAGCCCCCAGGTGCACTGTGCGATCGCACACCCCTTCATGCGATCGCACTGACCAAAAATCAAACCTTCAAATTTCCTTTTTCGCGATCGCATTCAACACGAGATGCACCAGCAAACAGCAGCAGCAAATCACTCAAAAAGGACCCGAAACCACCCCGAAACACACCCGAGGCCCCCCGGACCCCGTCCAATCACACGAATCAGTCCCATAACATCCCACAGACTTTATCGAGGATAAAATCACATTGAACAACGCCGAAATCACGAATCGCACTAAAATTCAAACTATGAACTTTGAAATTTCAAACTTCCACATTCGATGCCGAAACCTATCAAATCACGTCCGATTGACCTCAAATTTTGCACACAAGTCATATTTGACATTACGGACCTTCTCCAACTTCCGGAATCGCATTCCAACCCAATATGAAAATTTCCACTTCCGGCCGGATTTCTCAAAAACCTTCAAAATTTTATCTTTAGCCAAATGACTTCAAAATGACCTACGGACATCTGAATTCACTTCTGATCGTGCTCCCAACTCCAGAATCACCATACGGAGCTATTCCCAGGCTCAAAATCCCAAACAGACATCAATATTATTGAAATTCCTTCAAGCCAAACTTAGGAAATTTCTTTTAAAATGTTGACTTCCACAATATACGTCGAAACACTCTCGGGTTATCCAAAGCCCGATTTGGACATACGCCCAAGTCCGAAATTATCATACGAACGTGCAAGAACCTTCAAATCATGATTCGAATGTCGTTTACTCACAATTTCAATCTTAGTCAATTTCTCCAACTTAAGGCTTTTGAAATGAGAATTTTCTTTCCAAATTAACTCTAGACTTCCCGAAATTCAATTCCGACCATACCTACAAGTCGTAATACCTGAAACGGAGCTGCTCATGACCTCAAACTGCTGAACGACGGCTAGAGCTCAAAACGACCGGTCGGGTCGTTACAGTTTGCATCCTTTAGTGTTGTCCCTCAACCTTAGTTTATTCTCTTACTACTTGGGCTCTTTTGAGTTCTCATTCTTATCTGGATGAAATCCAAGGATACCTAGGTTCTATCATTTGACCTCCCTAGTGTGAGCACTTCTCAGGGTCCAATGGAGACCCTTGTGAACTCTGACACACTAGGACCTGGTCCTTAGTCTTTTTCTGAACTCTCTCTATCAACCTCCCTAGTGTGAGCACTGCCCTGGGTTCTTGAAGACTTTGGGAACTCTGACACACTAGGGTCATGGTTCTAATTGCTCAACTCTGTTTTTATCTACTAGCTGAATCGACTAGTTTCTGGCTGCGTTATGTAAATGAAGATATGATTTCTGGGCTGTTGTAAATTATGTGGACTTGATAATGAAGGCCTGGCCTGGCTGGGTATATCTTTAGGCCTGTTGTGGGCTCACTATAGCTATTTTTTATAATTTATTCCATTCGTTGGGTCTGTAGTTATATTGTAATAACAATTGTGGTATTATTAAAATTGGAAAAGGGGATTTATCTTAATACTTGCATTGAAATGGGTAGAAATCCTTTCTATAGGTGTTTTACTTTGCTCAAATATTTCTGCTATTATGCGTTAGAAATCATGCCTATAGGTGCTCTACTTTGCTCAAATATGTTCAGCTTCTACATGTTAGATACCATACCTATAGGAGATTAAATGACCAATGTCTCAATGTGCATATGCATTAGGCTCTATAGGATTCTGTTAATTTTATTCTACCTAACCTACAATTTAGAAAATCATGCTTATAGGATCTAAAATCAACCTCAATTGTGACTATGGAAATCATGCCTATAGGACCTCAAGTCAGTCTTAGTTATTGATTATCCTGCTTGCTTTTTTTAAGTGCTAATGTTGAACTTTCAACACTGTGTCATTTTCACTATTAGAAAGCATGCCTATAGCATCCAACTAAGCAATTCTGAATATTCTCCTGTAGTTATCACTATAAATTACTGCGTAAATAACCTAGATACCATGCCTATAGGTTTAACCTTTTATAACTCATAATCAATAGGCAACTGCGTAGTCACTTAGAAGTCGTATTTAAGAAATGGCTTTTGCATATAAAATTGTTTGCGCTTAAAAACTCCAAAATCACATAGAGATCATGTCTATAGGATTCAATAACTTTAATTTGTCTAAAATTTGCAACTGTCAAATGATAATTTGCTTGTGTGCATTCATTGCCTAAGTGTGGAGGCTAACTTGAGCCCTTATTTGTCTATACATGAAAGTCCAACTTATTTGTATGTCGCCTAGTTTTCTCATTTTTGAGCAATCTAAGTTAAGTCTAGAACCACCCAAGATAGAGGTCCAAATGTCTCCTGGACTATAGGTATGGGACAGGTAGTGTATGCATAAGGTACGATTTAGAATCTATTAGTATGTTTTAGGTAAACAACTTAAAGATAGTAATTGGGTAGCATGAGATGATAGTCTGTGCCCGCTGAATAATACAAGTAACACCCCACCTCGTGAGACTTACGAAGTATTATTTATGTTGCACGGGGATATCCTTTAGGCTAAAAAACTTAGGCCCCCACCCCCCACCTTTGCCTTAAAAATCAATTATTTTATTTATTTGCCCAATTTTATCTTTTCTCTTTGTTTGGGCTAATTCATATAATTCGAGTTCGGTCGGGACCCACAGTTGTAAACCTCGAGGTGTGCCTAACACCTTCTCCTCGAGGTAATTTGAGCCCTTACCCGATCTTTGGTGACGCAAACTGGTTAAACCAGAGTTACTTGCAAATAGGTGGCCTAACATACCTCAAACTTGTTAGGTGGCGACCCTCTCTTTTAGTACCCTTCCTTAAAAGAGTTGTCATGTGTCGAAACCCGATTTTGCGAGAAAAAGGGGCACGACACTTGTACTATTGGGGTTTCTTAGGAACATTTTCCCATATATATAGAAAAAAAAGACAATGATAGGGGCATGTGAGATTCATTTGTAAGAACACGCATTCAAAGATTTGTTTGTCATATTATACTATTCCATACTTTTCCATCAGATCCGAGAATAACTCGAATATTCAAGGATTTGTTTGTCATTCATTATTGTCAGGAGGAACATCTATCCATTTCTTCATTTATTGGGTAAACCATTTTTTCTATTTACTTAAATGTTATTTATTGTTACTTATTGCTATTAAATATTACATTATTGCTTATGATTTTTAGAACAATTATTGCATGTTGTTATCATTATCTGACCGAACCCGTCTAATATTTATTGCACCCTTGAAAGTTTCATCTAGAAATATTTATGTTAACTAAGTTTAACCCTTAATTACATAAATTTATTTTTTTTAACCAAGATTCTTATTTTTTGGTCAAACAATTTCGGGGATATTTCGTCGTTCAATATTTGCCTTTTTAAAGACAAGGGTAAGGTCTGCGTACACTTTACCTTCCACAGATCACACTAGTTTTAGGATACGTGCGTTGCGCGTGTACTCTATCTCGATAACTATAATTTTTTGAGTTACATAATATTATATTAAAATTATATTTTAATTTAAAAAAAGGTAAACAATATTCTTGCAATGCGCGTTGCGCATGTACCTATATCAATGAGTATATAATTAAAAAATAAAATGAAACTAAAGAAGTGTGAGTTCTTAAAATAATTAATATTGATTGCATTTAAATATTTCAATAAAGGAAAAATCCGGCCATGCAGAAATCCTCTGACATATAATGCAAACACTTATACAAAAAAAAATTCTAAAATAAAATATTAATGTAAATATAAGTCCAAACAACATTTACATTTAACCTAGATTTTGATCAACCCATACCTTCTTCTTCGCGTCTTACAAAAATGCTATCCATTTGAATATTAAGAGATATAACCCACTACTAATTTGTTAAAATTTAAGTGGAAACAACTCTACTTGAATTCAAAGATTATTATAAGCTACAACATAATTCGTATAACAAAAATAAATTAGTCTTTTCATTTTTCATGTTCAATAATCATGATTGTTATTAGATCTTTATAATAAGGAATTAAATTTAACTTTTCAGTTGTTCTTCTTTGGAGATGAATTAGACTAAGGAACTATAGTTATTTTATACAATTCAAATAAGAAGATGATTCATATAAGTAAAAATCTTATTCGACTTTGAATATAAATATTAGGAGTCCTTACCAATAGTTCAAAAAAGAAAATACAAATAAAAACTTTCAGTTGATTTTAAAGTTTTAAATATTAAGAATATTAAATAAAAATTATATCTAATGTAAAATATAATATACGGATTATCCGTCATTAATGATTAAACGTTTATATTAAAAACAAAAAAATTATAGGTCATCTTAAACTCTTTGCGCATATATGACAAGTTAGAATTAACACTACTCACACGGACCATAAAAATCTACAAATATTTAGAATCTGAAAACATGCTTAATAATTCTTAGGTGTTTAGCTCTATAAAATTAAAACTAAGAAAAAAATTGGAAACAATATTTTCATTACATTGCCATTCCCAACGTGGAAAAGTCAGATTTATGGAAACGTGGAAATGTCAACAACTCTGAAACATGGAAATGTCAGATTTAAGGAAAATAATTATACAACTTAAATAAGAAAATTTTTGAGTAAAATCTTATTCAATTTTAGATTTCTAAATATTAAGAGCTTATACATAGTTCAAAAGTATTTAATAAGTAGAATTTAGTTAACTTTAAATTCATAGATATTAGAAATAATTACATTATATATATATATATATATATATATCTTCCAAATCAAATCAGTTGCGTGCTGGATTTGCTGTGGGAACGACGGGCAGGAAAGGCAAATGAGAAAATACGTTGCACTTGAGGGCAAAGACAACGTAGTTCTCAAAAGAGTGTTGAACTTGTGATGTCTTTGCAAATGCCGAGCATGTGTTGGAAACTATTCGACGAGGGCGTCGAATTCAACTGGTTGGGGTGGTTTGTTAGACCCTTAACAAAGTTGTTCGGCAAGCGGCGCGGCATTGGCAAGGATTTGGCATGATGGCCTTGCCATTGGCTTATGCGCAGGAGGAAAAACTAACATGCGGGACAATTCGGGATATATATATATATATAAAGATGACCAAAAATATTTGAACATAACCTAGTGCTAAAATAGCACCATGAATTCATGAGATGATAATGTATATATTAATTTATTTAGGAAGATAAGCTTCTCACATTTCCCTTTACACGAAGGTAAGACCTCTCAAGTTGTTTGTACTTTAAAGGCTCACCAACAATGAGACGGATAAGATTTTTCATCTCTAACTAGAGGTTAAGAGTTCGAATCATGGACATGGACAAGTACACAAATAGTCATTCCCAAGGATAGGGATACTATTTAGAAATTAGCCAATACTTATTTTGTCTTAAAATTTTAAACAGAAAATCTTAACTTTAGGATTGTTTACCCTAAAAACTGAGTAACAATTAAATTTATATTGTGATTTTAAGGATACGTGATTTAATCCAATACCAATTGATAAACAATGAACTAAATAGATAAATTAAACTGTAGAATGAACCAAACCGGTATTCAAGCATCGCCTCGACCTTGATTTGAGATAGTCTCGAGGTTGGGTAATAAGAACAGTGAAGAATGGAACAATTGTGATAAACAATAAGTAAAATAGAGAGAGCAACGGATGTGTGTATTATTATCAGTGAGATATGATGCTTTACAAATGAATGAGATCCCTCTTTATATAACAGAGGAGTTCTAAATAAGGTACACTTCTAATTATAGTAGGAAATCATATTGACAACTGATTAACCGGCGAAGATCAATCCATTTCGAGATTCACGCCACGATCTTCGATCCGTCGCGGATATCTCGCCCTTTCCGTTATTGAACTATACCAACATCATTTCGAAGTACACCCTTTTCTGACCTCGATTAGTGATGTCGACCTCGATCTTGGGAAGCAACTTCGATCCCGGACTCGACGTCCTGTCCTTTCGACGTGGTATCTCTTTTTCGATCAAAGAACGAAATTGGGTAGCCCCGATTTCTACCGTATATAGATAGTCTCCGCGTTTCTTAGAATAGAATGATAAGAAACAGTTTGAGCCTCGATTTTCTAGATACCTCGATCATGATGTCATCCTTATGGCGTAAGCAGCGGATGTCACCAAAACGTCCCGTAGGTACAGTTCCCCAAATCATTAATGCCTGTCAGTGGGTGGTCGGCCACTAGCGCCACCGAACCGTCACCGTGAATCTATAAATACAAGCTCCTTTGTTGAGTCAAAATTTTACTTTTTATTTCATCAAACTTCTAAGTCTTCTAATTCTCTCTATTTACTCTCTTTCGCCTCTTGTTGAGCCAACCTCGTTAGCACCGAAAACACCCACTTTCACCTTCCTTCATTCTTCTTTACCTGAATCAATGGCGAAAACCTCAAAAACCGTACCACAAAAGGAGAAAGCTTCTTCCTCTTCTTCGCGGCCGGCCAGTGACAAAACACCGGTGGAACCGCTTCCTCATGAGTACGTTCCTCACCCATGCACTTTAAAATCCGATTTCAAGATCGAGAACCCTTCATCGGTCCCATGCCGATGTGAGCATGTATCGAGGTACATGTGCTCCATAAAAACGAGACACCTTGAAGCCATGAAGAGGGACTGTAACTGGGGTACCGAGGTCGTGGTGCAAATCCATGCTCCTGAAGAGAGCATCACTACTCATGTGGAGGGTTTTTTAAGTGTTTACACTTACCCCTTCACATTGGGTCCCCTCGACCCAGTGATCATTGATTTTTGCAAGAAATATCAGGCCAACCTTGGCCAAGTTCACCCTTCGCTCAGGCGCATTGTGATTACGTTGCGCTTCTTCTCCATCAAGGCCGAGGGGCTGGAGTTCACCCTTAGACACCTAATGCGGTTGTATCGACCTCGACTTTACCGAGGACTGATCAAGCTCCAACGTCGAGCAATGAAGGACTTATTTGTGAGCATTGACGAGGACAAGGATCGAGGTTGGATGAGCTGGTTCATACGGGTGAGGACTTGTGACATCATTCCGAAGGAGAAAATGTCATTCCCCGAGGAGTGGAACCCTGAACGTAAGTGATGTATTAAATATTATTCTTCGTACCTGCCTTAGATTTGTCTAATCTTCTCATTTGTTATGCAGTTGTTTCTTGGAAGCCTCATGCGGTCCCTAACCTCGAAGACTAGGTTCGGAAGTTACCCTCGACTTCCTCCCACGCCGAGCGCGCATGGCGCGATTTGGCGAAGGGCAGATGGGAGGCAAAGAACCATGGTAAGGATCTTCTTCCTTATATTTGAAAAGACTTTCTGTACTTCATTTATTACTAAGCTTTTTTCGTGCAGGCCTGACTAAAGATGCTATATTGAGGCCCTCGAGCGGCGAGGAAGAGGCCAAGTCCCCGGTTTCGAAGCCGGGGAAAGACAAGAAAAGGAAGGGAGTCTCGAAACCGAGGACCCCAAGCCCAAACCTCGAAGGGTCAGGAGGAATGTTATTGCTCTCATGGTGGACTCGTTCCAAAGCCTGAGAGACGAAGAAGAAGAGGAGGAGTACGGCCCCTCAGTACTAACGGCCCGACCCAGGAAATTCGTCCACCAAACCTTCAGATCCAGAAGTGGCTGCTGAAAATAAGTCTCGTGATGAAGAGGCTTCCAAAAAGAGTTCGGGTGAAAACCCCGAATAGCCTGAGGTGGAGATCATTTCTCGACCATCTGTAAACATACCGGACGGGGCCGATTCTGAAACCCTGAAGGTCGATCAGAGCGCCCTAAGTGACTTGCTCGGGGCCATGACAGCAGGTCATTCGCCTTCTTTGCCAAGTTACTCTGAGGAGGCAATAAGAGAGGCTCGGGAGACGAAGACCCCCGACATAGGCGAAATCTCTAGTGTAGGGGATCCCTTCTGGGATTGCTTCACTGGGGTCGATGATGCATCTGATCTTAACGACACTTCCATTCTCCTTGAAGAGGCCCAACGTCTCCTATCTCGGGGAAGCATTAGTTGCTGCAATTCTTTTTCTTACTCTTCTTTCTTTAAGTTTGGCTTGCATTTTCCTTTTCCGTATAGGCCTTTGCCAAGTCTCGAGCCGACCTGAGCCAGTGCAAAATCAAGCTCCAGAAAGTCTCGGAGGAGAGGAACGCTTTAAAGCTTCTTTGTGGCCAAAATGATGAAGCGCTAAAGGACCTTCGAGCTGATTTGGTCAAGGCTCGTAAGGAAGAGGTTGAGCTAGATGATCAGGTAACCATCTTTTCGAAAAGCTACAGACTCCATGTACCTGGGCGATGCCGAGGCTGATCAAACGCAACTAAAGGAGGCTTCTGATCGAGAGCGATGGAGCAATGACTTGACGAAGTGCCAATCCCGGAGGGAGACCCTAGAAGAAATTCATGCTCGAGGTTTTGACCTATTTGAGGAGATAGCCAAAGCCAAGGCGCTCGAAGCCGATGCCAGGCTGCTTGCCTCCTTCGATGATGAAGATGATGAAGTTGAAGGCAGTCGAGGTGGATCTGACAATGGCGGGGGGCCCGAAGGAGAAGCTGCCCCCGATGCAGAGACCGACCCTGGCCGTAGTTAGGACTTAATTTATTTTTCTTTTTTTTTTGTAAGACCTTTGTCGATATCTTTTACATATCCTTCTTCATCAATATATAAAGAAAATTATCTTTTGAATGCCTTTTCAACTTTTATTTTCAAACACGTTTTATGCCTTTGCCTTGTGAAAACTTTGTTGTCGCAGCTTCTATAATCGAGTGAGAATTATCTCTCACTTGGAGTAGAATAAACCCTTAGTTTTTTTAGCTGAGTGAGGTTGAGTCCTCGATCTCAATAATATGCCCAAGATTTTGATTTCGGATGGCTTGATTGAAGCCATAATTGCACTATTTTTATAATCGAGTTCGGGTAAGTTTCGAACTTACAATAACAAACCCCTTAAGGTTTTATATCAAATAATGATGAATCCTCGAGCTATATTCAAGTCAGTTTTATTTGAGCTCGAAATAGTGGAACCCTTAGGTCCGAATTGAGTGAGAACAAGATCTCAAACTCTAAGTTTATTGGCCCTTAGGCTCTTTAGATTGGGCCGATATGGCCTCTAAAAGATGGCTATTATTTCCCTCTTTCGGCTTAAAAGACTTAGTAAAAATTTCTTTATGCCTTAGCATGTATTTTTTACCCATTGGATTTTTTGAGGGTTCGATGTCGATTGAAACCCCTTTGCTTTTTGTACCTTAGCACGATAATTTGATACTTCTTAGGGTTTTTTTTAGGGCTGAACTTATCGAAGCCCTTTTGATTATTTGCCGAGGTTAGCTTTTTTTAATCGGTTTTCAAAGAATTCGAAGGCCCATTTTGATTGCGTGATTCGGACGTCTCCGAGCCGCGTTAATTTGACTGTAGCCTTTGGGTATGCCTCTTGGGCTTATTTTCCAATAACACTTCGAACTTGTTCGATGTGTTTAGTCCCCGAGAATGATGGACTTAGCCTATAGATCGAGGGGTGCCTCTTTGAGGTCTTATGAATTTGAGTTTATATAACTCGAATATGTCGATCATCGACGGCAGTCCACGAGTATTCGAGGTATATTTGCACTTGGCCCTTGAGCCATTTCTTACAAAATCAAAAGTGTGGAGCTCGTATAGCAGAAAATTTTCTTTGAGACACAAGATATTTGATAGAAAGAATGCTTCTTTGAATAATTTATACATGCGTACATGTTTTTCCATCGGGGCTCGACTAATATATATGGACATGGTTCATTCGACTGTTTGGCCCAATATAAAGTTTTCCTAGCGAGACCCTTTAACACGAAGTACTTTCCTTAAAAATATAACCTCCGAGGGTGATGCCCCCCAGTATTCGAGGTTGATTATAAAGAAGCCTTGGATACTGTTGAATTGTCCTTAGGTAACACATAATTGTTGCCTCATTAAAAAACTCATTGAAAAAACCCATTTGCGATAAAAACCAATCTAAGGGCAAAAAAGTGCAACGCGTACTTTAAAACCTGAGTTCTCGATATCTTTGGTCGAACGCCTGCAGTAACTTAGCGTCGAATATATAATGAAAGAAGGGAGGAAGTCATACCTTAGCAATAATATCATTTGAGAAGTGATATGTTCCAATTGTTTGGCAGTGGTTCACCGTCCATCGTTCCGAGCTTATAAGACCCTTTTCCGACTATGTCGAGGACTTGGTAGGGTCCTTCCCAATTCGGGCCGAGCTTCCCTTCATTAGGATCTCGAGTGTTGATGGTGAATTTCCTTAGGATTAAGTCACCGACTCTGAAGTGGCGAAGGCTGGTTCTCCTATTGTAGTATCTTTCGTTTCGTTGCTTCTGTGCAGCCATTCGAACGAGTGCAACTTCTCATTTTTCATCCAATAACTCGAGGCTAGTATTCATAGCCTCGTGATTTGATTTTTCTGTTGTATGTAGAAATCTGGCACTGGGTTCCCCGGCTTCGACTGGGATCAAGGCCTCAGAGCCATATACTAGGGAAAACGGAGTTTCCCCTGTACTGGACTTTGATGTTGTTCGATATGCCCAGAGGACTTCGGGTAGAATTTCTCTCCATTTCCCTTTAGCGTCATTAAACCTTTTCTTTAGGTTTTGGATGATAGTCTCGTTCGTCGGTTCGTCCTGTCCGTTCCCACGAGGATGATACAATATTGACAATATCCTTTTATTTTATGGTCTTCGAGGAATTTTGTCACTTTGTTGCCGATAAATTGTTTTCCATTGTCACACACTATTTCGGCGGGTATCCCGAACCGACACATGATGTGATCCTAGATGAAGCCTATAACCTATTTCTTTCTGACTTTCTCGAAAGCCTGTGCTTCAACCCATTTAGAGAAATATTCAGTCATAAATAAAATGAACTTAGCTTTACCTGGGGCCGATGGCAGAGGGCCGACGATATCCATCCCCTATTTCATGGATGGTCATGGGGATAGGACCGAGTGAAGTTGTTCTCTGGACTGGTGGATCATTGGTGCAAACCTTTGACATTTATCACATTTTCAAACAAATTCCTTAGTATCTTTTACCATGCTATCCCAGTATTATCCTACTCTAATGACTTTGTGAATTAGTGATTCGACGCCGGAGTGGTTCCCACAAGTGCCTTTATGGACCTATCGTAGAACATAATCGGTGTCCCCTGGTCCCAAACACACTGCCAATTATCCGTTGAATGTTCTCCTGTATAATGTTCCATCTTCATCCAATGTGAATCGAGCAGCTTTGGTTCGTAGGGCCCTCGATTCTTTAGAGTCCGGTGGGAGCTTTCCGTTTTTCAAGTATTCAATATATTTATTCCTCCAATCTTAGGTTAAGCTTGTAGAGTTTATCTCGTCATGACCTTCCTCGATCACGGATCTCGAGAGTTGAACGACAGTCCCCGAGCTGATCTCATCCTCCTCGAGCGATGACTCCAAATTTGCAAGGGCATGGTCCTCACCGTTTTGTTCTCTAGGTACATGTTGTAAAGTCCATTCCTTGAAACGATGCAAAGTTACCTGCAGCTTGTGCAAATAACTTTGCATTCTATCCTCTCGAACTTCGAAGGTTTTTTTAGCTATGTTAACCACCAGTAAAGAGTCACACTTAGCTTCAATGACTTCTGCTCCCAAGCTTTTAGTTAGCTCGAGACCTGCAATCATGGCCTCATACTCGGCCTCATTGTTAGTCAACTTAGAAGTTTTAATAGATTGCCTAATAGGGTTACCCGTGGGCGGCTTCAAAATGATGCCTAGCCCGGACCCCTTCACATTCGAAGCGTCGTCTGTGAAAAGGGTCCACACCCCTGAGGATGTACCCGATTTTAATAAGAGTTCCTTTTTAACTTCGGGTACGAGGGTTGGCTTAAAATCAACCACAAAATCCGCTAAAAATTGAGACTTGATGACCGTTCGAGGTTGATATTTGATATCGTACCCACTGAGTTCGATGGCCCATTTGGCCAATCGACCTGACAGTTCGGGCTTGTGAAAAGATATTAAGAAGTGGGTAAGTGGTTAATACGCATATGGGGTGACACTGAAAGTATGGTTTTAACTTTCTAGAGGCGCTTATCAACGCGGGTGCTAATTTCTCTAAGTGTGGATATCTAGTTTCTGCTTCTCCTAAAGTTCGACTTATGTAATAAATAGGGAATTGCGTACGTTGCTCTTCTCGAACCAGGACACAACTTACCGCAATTTCTGATATTGCCAAGTACAAGTAAAGTTTCTCATCTACTTTCGGAGTGTGAAATAGTGATGGGCTCGATAGGTATCGCTTCAATTCCTCTAATGCCTATTGGCATTCTGGGGTCCAGTCGAAATCGTTCTTCTTTTTGAGTAGAGAGAAAAACCTGTGGCTTCGATCCGATGACCTCGAGATGAATCAGCCTAAGACAGCTATCCGTTCAGTCAGCCTCTGTACGACTTTTACATTATCAATGATGGTGATGTATTCGATGACCTTGATTTTATCGGGGTTGATCTCGATCCCCCGATTCGACACCATAAAGCCAAAGAACTTGCCCGAACCGACCCCGAAAGCACATTTCTCGAGGTTGATCTTCATGTTATATTTCCTCAGAATGTCGAACGTTTCCTGCAAATGAGCTAAATGGTCCTCTGCGCGCAGGGACTTAACTATCATGTCATCAATATACACTTCTATTGACTTACCTATTTGTTCTTTGAACATTTTATTTACTAGGCGTTAGTAATTAGCTCCTGCATTTTTATCCCAAAGGGCGTTACATTATAACGGTATGTTCCGTACTTGGTGATAAATAAAGTCTTTTCTTGGTCTCCGGGTTCATCTGAATTTGGTTGTACCCAGAATAGGCATCAAGAAAAGTAAGTATCTCGTGGTCGGCCATGGCGTCGATCATGCGATCGATGTTAGGAGGTGGAAAAGAATCTTTGGGGCATGCCTTGTTCAAATCCTTATAATCTACACACATTCTAAATTTGTTCCCTTTCTTAGGGACTACAACTACATTGACTAACCATTCAGGATATTTTATCTCGTCCTTTATGAATGCGTGCTTTACCTCGGACTGGGGCCTTCTCTTTTGCTTCACCGATCTGAACTTAGGGTCCAGGCTTAATCTATGTGTTGTTATCTTCGGTGGGATCCCTATCATGTCTAAATGGGACCAAGCAAAACAATCTATGTTATCAATAAGAAATTGAATATGCTTTTTCCTGAGTTCGGGGGTTAATCCCGTTCCAAGGTATACCTTTCGCTCGGGCAGTTACTCGATCAGTATAACCTGTTATGGGTGGGCATTTGGTACTTCGGTTCGGTATTTAAGAATTTTGGTTTGGTATATCGGTATTCAGTTTATTAATTGTGTATACCAAATACCGTACCAAAATATTTCGGCACGGTTCGGTATTTCTTATTTTGGTTATACGGTTTCGATACGGTTTCGGTTTAAACCAAATCTAATAATCTATGTTACGAGACTTCTGCTTATTCAAATCTTTAGCCCTTTCACTTTTGAAAGCAATACAACTAATATTATTTACTAGCATTTGACTGAAAATGGAGGCAATACAAGGGAAGCATTTTATAATACCATTTGTTAATACAAGAGAAAAAGTTGCACCAAGTATTACAACTTACACATAAAAAGCAACAACTCCTTTGATTCCTCGAGTATAAAGCCATACTTTATCATTTACGTGTACCTAGAAATTGTGGCATGGTCAGCGAATCTGTTTGTTAAATGGTCTTTATCGAAATGAATGTTAGTTAAATATTCAACTTGAAATAGAAGTAACTATCTTACTTTTTAATTTTAAGTTTGCAAAATAAGTCATCGAAAATGAAACCTTTTCTATTGATTCTAAATACTTTTCTACTCAGAGTTTAAGATATCAATTTCACTTTATTTGTTATATTAGTAGTAATACCAGAAATATTAAATTATTAGGGGTTTTGGACTTTGGGTTGTGGGCTTAAGGTTATTGGGCTAAAAAATAAAAATAAAGTTGGGCTTGGACTAAACTATTTTGGTATTTCGGTATACCGAAATATCAAAAATCCAATACCGTATACCGAACCCAATTATCGAAGTACCGATATTTCTGTACCGAAATAAATTGAAATATCAAAAAAATCAAAATCGAAATACCAAATTAATTCGGTTCGGTTCGAAATTCGGTTTTTCGGATTTTGTGCCCACCCCTAACCTGTTCCAGCTCTTCGACCGTTGATTTGGTGGTGTCAGAATCTTCGGGAACAACAAAAGTTCGAGGGGTCAGAAAATCCTCCTCTTCTTCTTCTATCTCCTGCTTCCCCGATTCGGTCGATGTAGTGGCGATGATTGCTATTTGGCTTCCTGTTTACCTTTGACACTCGAATTTTTCGAGGTTGGTAACGTCGATATCGGTGTTACCTCATTGATCGAAAATATTTTCTTTGCAGTATGTTGCTCCCCATACACTATTTTTACACCGTCCGACGTCGGGAATTTCATCATCTGGTGGAGAGTCTAGGGGACTGCCCTCATGTTGTGGATCCAAGGCCTTCCGAGTAGGGCATTGTACCTCATGTCGCCCTTGATTACGTGGAATTTGGTATCTTGAATGGTTCCAGCCACGTTTACCGATAGGATAATCTCCCCTTTAGTTGTTTCACTCGTTATATTAAAGCCATTTAAGACCCGAGTTGCGGGCACGATTTGATCTTGTAGGACGAGTTGTTCCACGACCCTTGATCGGATGATGTTTGCCGAGCTACCTGGATCCACTAAAACACGCTTAACTTGAACTTTATTTAATAAGATAGAAATTACCAGAGCGTCGTTGTGGGGATGAGAAATGCCTTCTGCTTCTTCGTCGTTGAATTATAACGTGCCTTCAGGCACATTATTTCGGGTTCGTTTCTCTCTAATGATTGAAACCTTAGTATGTTTGAATACGGGTCCCTGTGGAACTTCAACCCTATCGACGATCATATAAATGACATGTTGCGGTTCCTCCTGTTCATTTTTCCTGTTTGAGTCCCTTTCCCTGAAATGATTCTTGGCTCGATCGTTGAGGAACTCTCAAAGGTGGCCCTCATTGAATAAATGGGCTACCTCCTCCCTTAATTTCTTGTAATTCTCGGTCTTGTGTCCACGTGTTCCATGATACTTGCACATCAAATTTGGGTTTCTCTGGGAAGGATCGGTCTGTATGGGTCTGGGCCACCTAGTATCTTTGATTCTCCCGATTGCCGATACAATGCCTGATGCATCGATGCTAAAGTTATATTCCGATAACTGAGGTGCCTCTATGGGATCAGTATACTTGTTAAAACCACTTTTGATCATAAATCCCCGAGAACTCTGTCCTCGATCACTTCTTTGATCATTCCGGGCGAAATTGCGTCCCGGGCCATTGTTCCTTCGATATGCGGTGTACGGTTGGTATCGGTCTCTGTTCGACCTTGGATCCCTATCGACGTTCCTCTGGTTTTTAACTATTGACCTGTTTGGATGTACTGAACCGGATGGGGCTCCTAGTTGGTCGTCCTCGACCCTGATCTTCGATTGATATCGATTGTGTACATCTGCCCAAGTTACAGCCGGATACTCGATCAAATTTTGTTTCAACTAACGTGATGCTATCAAACTCCATTCATTCAACCCTTGGGTGAAAGATAGGACGACCCAATCATCTGTGACCGGTGGAAACTCCACGTGTTCCATATAAAATCGGGACACGAACTCCCTCAGCATTTCATTATCCCTTTGTCTTACCTTGAAAAGATTCGATTTCCTTGTTGCGACCTCTATGGCCCCGACGTGCACTTTTACGAAAGAATCTGCTAACATGGCAAATGAGTCAATGGAATTTGGTGGTAGGTTGTGATACCAAATCATTGCTCCCTTCAACAGGGTCTCTCCGAACATTTTCAAAAACACATATTCGATTTCATCATCTTCTAAATCGTTACCCTTTATGGCGCATATATAGGAAGTAACATGCTCGTTGGGACGACGGTACCATTATATTTAGGTATATCTGGCATACGAAACTTCTTTGGAATAGGCTTCGGGGCCGCATTTGGAGGAAACGGCTTTTGTACAAACTTCTTCGAATCCATCCCTTTCAAAATTGGCAATGCCCCCGGTATCTGATCAACTCAGGAGTTGTATGTTTCCACTTTTTTATCGTTGGCTTCAATTTTCTTCTCCCCTGATTCAATTCATTTGGTGAGCTCCTCGAGCATTTTCAGTACCGCAGGATCAGTCCTCGATGTGTTAGCATTCGACCTTTCTTGTACTAGCTCAGTACAATGAGTAATTTCCGGCTCGACCCTATTCGGAGCTCTATGTTGATTTTTTAACTGGCAATAGCGACTTGCTGAGCCTGAAGCATTTCGAATATTACTTGGAGACTGACTCCTTCGTCCCCTCTGCCCTGCGTTTCTTTGCCACCAGATCGGCCTTCTCTGCGTATACTCCCATCGAGATACGTGCCTAGGTCCACATTTAGAGCAACATGCGTACTGGCATCAACTGGGTTGGCAACATGCGTACTGGCATCAACTAGCAATCACACTTTCATTTTCTCAGTGTAATCTGAGGCCATTGTCACCGTGTGTGGATGCATTTTGTGAGTTTGACATGTTTTAACCTGAAAGCAAAAGTTCTTGACAAGAACAAGCGTAAATAGTGTGTTTTATCAGAATCAGTATTGAACAATCACTATTATCCTTAGCCCCACGGTGGACGCCAAACTGTTTACCCTAAAAACTGAGTAACAATTAAATTTATATTGTAGTTTTAATTATACGTGATTTAATCCAATACCAATTGATAAACAATGAACTAACTAGATAAATTGAACATTAGAATGAATCAAACCGGTATTCAAGCAGTGCCTTGACCTCGATTCAAGATAGTCTCAAGGTTGGGTAATAAGTACAGTGAAGAATGGAACAATTGCGATAAACAATAAGTAAAATAGAGAGAGGAACGGATGTGTGTGTTATTATTGGTGAGATATGATGCTTTACAAATGAAAGGGATCCCTCTTTATATAACAGCAGAGTTCTAAACAAGGTATAATTCTAATTATAGTAGGAAATCATATTGACAATTGATTAACTGCCGAAGATCAATCCATTCCGAGATCCACGCCAGGATCTTCGATCCGTCGCGTATATCTCGCCTTTCCGTTATTGAACTATACCAGCATCATTTCAGAGTACACCCTTTTCTGACCTCGATTAGTGATGTCAACCTCGATCTTGGGAAGCAACTTCGATCCCGGACTCGATGTCCTTGTCTTTAGACGTGGTATCTCTTTTTCGATCAAAGATTGAAATCAGGTAGCCCCGATTTCCACCATATACAAGGATAATTCAGTATATTTTTATCCTGAAAGTTTAAACTGAAAAACCAAAATTCAGGACGCATTGACTAATTCCTAAATAGCAGCCCCTCAAACTGATTACTTGGTGTCATTTCTATGAAAAAATTATATTAGAAAGACTTTCTCCTTTAATAGGCGTTACATGACACGAATATAATGTAACGACCCGATCTGTCATTACGTAGAACCTGCATTATAATTGTTGTTATTGACTTTTCATAGGTTGGTTATTCTATATTTGATGTATTAGAGTTGGTAGGCTTGAAATCGAATGGTGGTAGCGAGAGTTCAGTCCTTTAGCCTTTAAAAATAACCTTAAAATGGGAAAAGTCAACTAAGAGTTGACTTATTGGTAAACGATCTCGGAATGCGGATTTTATGGCTCGGATATCTTCGAAAGGTGATTTGGTACTTAGGAGTGTGTTCAGAATAATTTTGTGATGTCCGGAGTAGAATTAGGCTTGAATTGGCGAAAGTTAGTTTTTGGTGATTTTCGGTCGGCAGTGGAAAATAGGCTATCGGGGTCGGAATGGAATTCCGACAGTTGGAACAGGTTCATAATGTCATTTTGGATATGTTTGCAAAATTTTAGGTCAAATGGAGTTGTTTTGGATAGTTTTGGCATCATTGGTGGATTTTAGAAATTTCAAAGTTCTTAGGCTTGAATCCGATGTAAATTTGGTGTTTTGATGTTAGTTTTGGTGTTTTGAGAGTGCAACTATGTTTTAATGATGTTATGGGATATGTTGGTAGGCTTGGTTGGGGTCCCGAGGGGCTCGGGATTTATTTCGGTTGGTTAACGGGCATTTTTGGACTTAAAGAAGGAGCTGGTTTTCTGGTTTTAATGCAACAGGGATTTGTGCATCGCGATCGCATGGCAAAGGCTGCAATTGCGTAGAACACTCTGAGGGCTAGGCAAAAATTATGCATCGCGATCGCGTGAATCGGGGTGCGATCGCGTAGGTTTGGAAGAAGGTGAAGTGTGATCGCGTGGGCTAGGTCGCGATCGCGTAGGGTCATGATAGGCGCGTGGGGGTGAGGCCAATTGGTCTTCGCGATCGTGTGCGTCTGGTTGCGATCGCGTGGGGTTGAGCCACTGTGAAGCGCGATCACGTGAGGACTTCCGCGATTGCAGTGAAGAAATAACTGGGAAGTTATAAAATAAACCCTCCGCGACTTAAACCCTTTTTACACCATTTTTATACGGACAGAGAGCTTTGGGGGCAATTTTGAAGAGGGAAATCAATATTCTTCATAGAGGTAAGTGTTTTGGACCTTAAAACTCATTTATGGATGATTATAGAACATAATATCAGTGTTAAATTCACGAAAATCAGTAGAAATGTGGGTTTAGGGCGTGAGATGAAGTTATGAGTTGTGAGTTACTCAGTAGGAGATGAGGTTTTCTGAGTTGGCCAGACATGCTTCGGAGTTAGTCCCCACTGACCGGGAGCGTATCAGGAGATTTGTGGATGGTCTCGCGTATCAGCTTCGGATTTTGATGACCAGAGAGAGGGTGTCTGAGCCACGTTTGAGCAGGTTGTTGATATAGCTCAGGAAGTTGAGTCGGTTCGCAGGCAGGAGCATGAGGATAGGGAGGCTAAGAGGCCTCGGGGATCAGGTAATTTCAGTGGTGCCCCTCCCAGAGGGCAATTTCAGCCTAGCAGAGGTCATCCATTTAGACCTCCACAACCAGCTCGCCCAACTTATGGTGGTGTATCGTCGGGGCAGGGTCCTCGCAATTCTCATCAGGGACGTTCATCTTTCAGTGCCCTTCCAGCTTAGAGCTCCGCCCGAGCATCATCTTATCAGGGTTCTTCTATGCGAGGTTCATCTGGTGGTTATCATGGTGGCAGAGGTTCTCGTCAGTTTTCATCTCCAGCTCCAGATAGTTATTATGAGTGTGGAGAGTTCGGACATGAGTGGAGGCAGTGTCCCCGTCGTCCTAGTAGTTCATCTCAGTAGAGGGTTCAGCCCTCGGCTTCAGCCCTAGTCACTTCACCACCTACCCAGGCAGCTAGGGGTGGTGGTCAGGTAGCTAGAGGCCGTATGATCACGCTCAACTATGTCTTGTAGAAGACTAAACGGGCGTTGCAAATATAATCCTGGGGTATTATGCCCAGAGTCGATCCCACAGGGAATTGTTGTATGAAGCAAGCTGTTAAAATACTACTCAGCTGTCACCTGATGTTATTTAAATTACTAATACTAAAGATTAAAATTAAAGATTAACTATGCTAAAGTATAAACAATCGTAATAAAAATCTAAGGTTATGGTTTCCCCCGCTGGTGAACTTACTTCTTGGATAC
>MDKI01085942.1:0-16933 GCA_005239505.1 Nicotiana paniculata | reverse complement strand
TGCGCATAAAATGTAAGGTATATCACATGTTAAACTATGCAATTTAGTCTCGCATCAGCTGGCTTCAGTGAACCAACATTTTGTGGGGAATCTGAGTACCCAAATTTTATGAAAAAGAAACGATTCTCCACTGCCTGCAATATGTTTGATAAATGGTCCAAAAGAAAATTTTGAGTGAGGTACCAAAGATTCAGTGTTAACGAATTTAGAACTCAATTTGGTACACTAATCTGGAAGTCTTGAGTACAGATTAGTTGTTCAAAACCATGCCCCAAATAGAAAAATAGTCAAAAGTTTCTGGGCACTGATCCCTTGGACGAAATTCGCAGGCGCGAACAATTTTCCGCAGATGCAGCCTCGCACCTGCGAGTTGTTCTTTGCAGGTGCGACTTATGGTCCACTGAGCAAAGTCTGCAGGTGCACCCATTTTTCGCAGATGCGCAACCGCACCTGCGACTGAAGTTCCGCAGGTGCAGAAACTGGCAAATTCCAGCAATTCCAGTGAGCTTGCATCAGGGGTTTCCCGGACCCGTTCAACTTGGTTCTTTGACCTAATTGCAGTGTTTTAACTTGCTTAACAAGGTTCTACTGCCTGACTAACTTTGTTTTAATTTTTTTGAAGGTACTTTGAGCTTTAGATGGATCTAAACATGACGGACAATCCCCGTTGAGTCACGAAATTGAAGAAAATGTTGAGGAGAACTTTGATACTTCCAAATTCTTATCTGTTGCATACCAGAGCCGGTATTATGATGATCTCCTCACAAAGAAACTAATACTTGAAAAAGGGATTGCCACAGACAAATTGGCGGAGCTCTTCCCTGATTTCTATGGCCGGCTAGTTGCAAGCGGCTGGACCTGCTTCGCTTCTGATCCATGTAAGGCTAATGAAGAATGGGTGAGAGAATTCTATGCCAACCTGAGGCGGACTCACTTCCAGAATCATGAAATCACCATACGGGGAAAGACTGTGAAATTTGGTGCTGACGAGATAAATGATTTCTATGGACTCCCAAATCATTCGCTCAAGCATGTGCAATAAAAAGACACATGTGAAAATGGTGATTGGCTAGTTGCAAAGCTGTGTCCTCCGGGCCATAGGGTGAGCTGGGCTATCAAGAAGAGGAGCATCAAGTATGGTGATTTTACTGCTGAAGCAAAGATGTGGCTATATATCATCGCGAGCAGAGTATCCCCCTCGGGGAATGTGTCTGATGTCCCATATGCCAGGGCTTTGATGATTGCTTGCATCCTGGATGACATCCCTGTGAATGTCGGCCACTACATTGTGCGGGAGCTAAAGGAATACGTGCTTCAAGGTGGAACATATTCCCATCGTTGATTACAGAGCTATGCCGACGTGCACAGGTTGATGAATGAGAGGGAGATCATTGGATACCGGCAGACAATCCATTCCACCCACTGAGAGTGACAGATGCATGTAGTGTGCTGAAAAGCAAAAAGAGGAAGGTCACCGCTACTACTGCCGGATCTGGATCCTCCTTACAGACTGCCTCAGCTGAGGGAACTTTTGGGGAGATGAACTTCCAGCTTGCATCCATTCGGGAGTTAGTGTCACATCTCCCTAGTGGGTCCTCACACTCCCAGCCCCCACCCGACTATTTCTCCAGAGTTGAGATGCAGACTTACTTCGATGCACAGGCTAAGATGGCAGTATCTGTTGCCCAGCTCGATACCTCCTATACCAGCCTGGCCAAGGCGCATGTCGACCTCAAGTCAGCCTTTGAAAAAGAAAAGGAGAAGAACAAAAAGAAGGGTAAATTCATGATAAAAATGTGGAGAGGGATCAAAGCAATCTTCAAGTGGGGGAAACCGAGCAGGCGGATACCGGTTGAGGATGCTGAGGATAGCGAGGATTACTCGTTCATGACAGATGCTGAGGATGATGATGATGAGGAGGAGGAGGAGGATGCTGATGGCGAGAGTTCTCAGCATCACTGATTAGCCTTTTCTCCTGCAGTTTGTTAGTCTGATGCAGACCTCAGGGAGACCCTCAAACTATTTTTCTTTACTTTTGATATGGTGCAGTGGGGACACTGCAATATTTTTAGTTGGGGGTGGCTTTAGGAGCATATTGTATTTATACTATGACTTTGTGGATGTGCCCTTGCCGGGCTTCGTTATTGTATGGATATGTGTGCCCTTACCGGGCTTATTTTGTTATGTCATATGCTCTTGCTGAGCTTGGTGTGATTAGACTATTTTTATTTTTCTTTCTTTGCTTATTTTCTTTAGTAGCTTTTAGTTTGTATTATTTTTGCTTCTTTAGTATTAGTTGCTTTTATTTTAGTATTCTCTTTAGTACTTTTTTGTTCTTTTATTTTTATCTCTATGGTAGTATTTCCTTGGGTTTTCTTTATGCTACGGTTCTTTCCCAAGTAACATTTTTGAAGTGAACCGGGTGCCTTTTCCCTATGATAGATGGCATGACAACTTTCTTAAGGAAATTAGTCTTATTTTTCTAGGTTGAGACTTTTGGATTATTTGGTACTAACAAAATTTGTCTCTTGTATGTGAAATGTGAATTAAGAATACCCCTCCGAATGTCGGTTTCTAAATCGAAAAAAAAAAAAAATATATATATATATAATAAGTTGCAGGGTAAAGAATAATTTGTGTGATAAATTTTTGGCTCTTTTAGTGACTCTTTGTCCACTAGTTTGCATGATATTGCTCTAGATGCTCTTATTAGGAAGTGAACTTGATCCGTCTTGACTAGTTCATGTGCCATGTGTGTTAGAGTTTGTGTAAATAATTCTTGTGTTTACTCCATCATCTAGAACTTGCCCGGTTGGTCTTTCAATGCTAATGATAATTACGGTTGGTTGGGGAAATGACCTTAGGCATTCTTTGTGTTATTTGAAAAACCTATTTTGTCTTTCAAGCTTACCACTGCATAAATATTATCACTAGTTACCCTATTTGAGCCTTTAACCTTTTCTTTGGTCACCTTATTACAAACCTTTCCCATTTTGTAAAATAATTCCCTCTTTTGAACCTGTCCCTCCTTGAACATTGAGAATGAGGCTAAAAGCCTAAGTTGGGGGTGTGGTGTCAAGTTGGAAATTGGTAAGGTTGTATATTGAGTGTAGGAACATATACCTCAAAGTGTTCGCATGAAATTATTCAAGCTCCAAAAGAAAAATATATTAAAAAAAGAAAAATAAAAGAAAAAAAATATTTGTATATATAGAAATATGGAGCCTTGAAGAAAATTATAGAGGTATTTAAGGTGGTTAGATGTTGGTAACTAGGAGCCAATGAGAGCTATGTGGTTTGAAAAGAAACAAAGGGCAACAAGAAAGAAAAATGTGAGTAGTGTTCAAGGAGGGTGTAGTCACTTGTACCCAAATATTTATCTGACCCTTCCCTAAGCCTACATTACAAGCTTAAAAATTCCTTATGGGATCTCCAACCGAATGTTCTTGAAAAGGTGATGAATTAAAATAAGGGCAAGCCTATGGCATGATATGTTGTATCACTTGAAATTCTTTGTGAGAGTGGGTGTCTTTGTGAATTTGTCCCTTGTGTTGTTCTTGTAAATATGGTGATTTTGGGACTTTCTTTCTTGTAAGGGCACGTGAATTAGGATGGATCGGTGAAATTGATATATCCGGAAATGAATGAGTTGAGCATATGTAGTAGAACAATGCTTTTGAGTCACTTCTTGAGGCTTATTCTTATCACTTGATTATTTTGAAACTCCCTTGCACTTCTTGAAGTTTTTTTGAATGAGGGAGTTATTCGGGTAAGATGCACATACTTGAGCCTAATTATTAGTACCAACCAAATCCATAAGTGTATTGCTTAGTTGGAGAATGTGATTTGTAAATGATAGCAATACGACTTGTGCTTTAAATGGTAGAACCTCATTGAGTTGTTAGTTTTGATTTGCTTGAGGACAAGCAAAAGCTTTAAGTTGGGGGTGTTGATGAGTGGTGATTGTACCACTCATTTTAGCCTCTTTTTGTTATATTTTGCATCATTTAATGATAACATGAGGTTGTATAGTGTGTATTGTTCCACTTTCAGGGAAATGATGCCGTGAAGTGATTGGCGTTGAATTGAAGTGGAGTTGAGCACAAATTGGTGAAAAAAGCACAAAAACCTTCAGTGATTCCGCACCTGCGGACGTTTGGTCGCTGGTGCGATATCGCACTTGTGAAGTATTGTTCCGCACCTGCGCAAATGGCTCAATTGTACACAGACCGCACCTGCAACGTGATTTCCGTACCTGCGGAACCGCAGGTGTGATTATTTGGTCCGCATCTGCTGAAAAGGACTAAGTCACTTGGAATCGCACCTGCGATGTGGTTTCCGCTTCTGCGAAAACCGCACCTGCAAGAATTCTTTCGCAGGTGCGGTCAACGGGCATCATACCTGGACAGATTTGTAAAATCACATTTTCCCAATCCCAAACCCACATATACTCGACCTATCAGATATTTTCAGTATCTTTTGGCATTGTTTTAGCTTATTTTCAGTCTTGAAGATTAGAGAGAACAAACTTTAAAGCTAGGGTTTGCACACACACTTGGGTTTTGAAGATTTCAAGCTTGTGGTTAAGGATTTCTTACGCATTTATGTTTATTTCTTCATTTCCTTGTGTTGTATTGAATATTTATGTGTGTAGTATTTATTTCCAACACTTGAATCTTGTTTATGGAAATATTCATAGTTAAAGTGTGGATTAAATACCTTAATGTGCTTATGTATTGAATGATTTTCATTTATTTAGGAAGTGAGTTGTTGTTTCTTTAATTATTCTTGTTCTTTAATATTTCCAAAGGGATTAGCTAACCCTAGGACTCGCCCATTAACTCCGAATTAATTTTGGAAAAGATAATTTGGGATTGGGAAAGATTAATTAACAAGAACTTGAGGTTTTAACTCTCATTTTATAGATTCTACCTAGGGATAGGATTGAACTACTTGTAGCCATATCCGGGTGTGCTTAATCTCTTAATTGAGTTAGGAATAATTCAATTAGGAAGTCTTGTTAGTCTTTGGAAGAAGCTAATTAAGAATTATTATCCGTGGCTAATTAACATAAAGTCGCTCATATTTGTTAAATAATGAAATACATTGGATCATTACTTGAGTGTAATTCCCGATGCATTCATTCTTGTAGCCATTGATCATTTTACTTGCTTTCTAGGTTCACTTACATTCTTGCATTTGGTTATAACTATTTTCTAAACCAAAATCTAAGTGTTTGGCATTGCGCGAAAGTGATAATTCTCTTACATTCCTAATCGCCTATATATTGTTCTCTGTGGGATTCGACCCCAACCTAGTTGGGTTACTATAGTTGACATTGATCGCCTACACCATTTTAAGGTGTAATTTGAGCGTATCATTGATATATGATTTAATTATCCCACCACTATAACGACCCGGTAGGTCGTTTAGTGAGTTAACACCCCGACCCCCTAATAATTGCTTCCCCCATGTCTATTTCTGCTTTTGGGACTTGTTGGAACATTGAGTGGTGAAATTCAGGGAGTTTTTGGACACATAGTCCTCATATGTGAGTTTAAGCATTAGAAACCAGACCGTAGTTGGAATTGTGGGAAGACGGGTCTGGAATGGGATTCCGTCGACTCCTTAGCTCCGTTGGGTGATTTCGGAGTTGGGAGCGTGTACAGAATGTTCTTTTGAGGTCTGTAGTAGATTTAGGCTTGAATTAGCTTAATAGTTGAAAAAGACAATATGGAGTTGACTTATTGGTAAACGACCTCGGAATGAGGATTTTATGGCTCGGATAGCTTCGTTAGGTGATTTGGGACTTAGGAGTGTGTTCGGAATGAAGTTTTGATGTCCGATGTAGAATTAGGTTTGAATTGGCGAAAGTTAGTTTTTGGCGATTTTTGTCAGCAGTGGAAAATAGGCTATTGGGGTCGGAATGGAATTGCGACAGTTGAAGCAGGTTCATAATGTCGTTTTGGATATGTGTGCAAATTTTCAAGTCAATCGGATGTGTTTTGGTTGGTTTCGGCATATTTGGCGAAATTTAGAAGTTTCAAAGTTCATAGGCTCAAATTTGATGTAATTTTGGTGTTTTTGTGTTGTTTTTGGTGTTTCGAAGGCTCGACTAAGTTTGAATGATGTTATGGGATGTGTTGGTATATTTGGTTGGGGTCCCGAGGGCCTCGGGATTGATTTCGGATGGTTAGCGGAGGTTTGGACTTAGGAATTTGCAGCAAATAGCTGCTGGTGTGGTCGCACCTGCGAATGGGGAGTCGCATGTGCGATGGCCGCAAGTGCGAAGATGATTGTGCAGGTGCGAGAAGAGGCCAGGCTGGAAGAATCCGTAGGTGCGAGGCATGGGCCGCACCTGTGAAGCCGCATGTGCGGAAAAGGACTCCCAGGTACGAGAATTGGATTGTTAGTGGACTTCCGCAGGTGCGCACCTGGGACCGCAGGTGCGGGTCCGTAGGTGCGGATTAGCTAGACAGAAAATAGAAATTGGTGCCTCCG
Organism: Nicotiana paniculata; assembly: GCA_005239505.1. Classification (NCBI taxonomy): domain Eukaryota; kingdom Viridiplantae; phylum Streptophyta; class Magnoliopsida; order Solanales; family Solanaceae; genus Nicotiana; species Nicotiana paniculata. The sequence goes on along the minus strand of MDKI01085942.1, from coordinate 10,432 downwards.
CGAAATTTTGGGCATTTCTTCCATTGTTGCATGCAGGTTGAGCTTGTTTGAGAGCAAATTGAAGGATGAATTCGAGGGTCTTCAGTGGAGGTAAGTTTCCCGGATTAAAAACTCGTTTCTATGTTATATTGTGACGGATTAGGCTTGAAATTTGAGGAATTTAAAGTGGAAAAGTTAGGGGAAATGGGAAGAAGTTTCCCCAATTAGGAAATTCGAGAATTTAATAGGATTTTGTCGTCGGTTTTCGATGATTCTTGTTTGAGTGAGTTCGTGGGTGAATGGGTGTTCTAAATTTGTAGCTTTCACTCGATTCCGAGACGTGGCCCGAGGGACTTTTTGGGAGATTTTCCTAAAGTCGCGTATTAGCCTCGAACTTATTAGCTATTTTGATTCCTTAAAGTGATATTACATTATGCAATCGAATTGAATAGATTTGGGCCATTCGGAGTCAGATACTCGTGGCAAGAGCGTGGTTTCAAGTTGAGTAGCGCAGTCGAGGTAGGTGACTTGCCTAAATCTGTGTTGGGGACTTCCCCTAGGCTATTTTAATACTGTTTTATGTTGTTTGGGCACCGTGTGTGTGAGGTGACGAGTACGTACATGGGCCATCGTTGCTAAAACTCCATTTTTCCCTCAGTGACTTTAATCATTTCACTCTCATTTCTCTGGTGCATGTATCGACTATGTAGTATAGATTAGGAGATAGCATGCCTACCTGTCTTACTTGAATTTTTCCTAGTTATTACTATATGTACCATGTTTAGGTAGTTTTATCCATATTTTTGCCTGTGATTTTTCCTGAACTGTTTTAAATAAAAATTGAATCTTGTAATTGTACTGCATTGCATATTTAAATTGGGACTACGGATAAGATTCTGGGAGCTTTCCCCCTGTACTGCATTGCATATTTAAATTGGGGCTATGGACGAGATTCCGTGAGCTTTCCCCCTGTACTGCATTGCATATTTAAATTGGGACTACGGATAAGATTCTGGGAGCTTTCCCCCTGTACTGCATTGCATATTTAAATTGGGACTACGGACGAGATTCCGGGAGCTTTCCCCCTTGTACTGCATAGCATATTCAAATTGGGACCACGAATGAGATTCTGGGAGCTTTCCCCCTGCTGCATTGCATACTTGTTAATGTGATATATGTTGTGCTGAGCTGAGGGCTCCGTGTTATTATTTCCTTTTAGCTCATTGTTTCTACTGAATTGCCTCAGCTTATTATATCCCTCTGTTCAAATTTTAAATTTTTTTACTATAAAAATACAGTAGAGCCTTAACCTGACCTCATCACTACTAGACTGGGTTAGGCTTTGCACTTACTGGGTACCAATTTCTGGTGTACTCATGCCCTTTTCCTGCACATGTTTTTCGTGTGCAAATCCAGGTACCAACACTCAGTTTCGTGGCTAGGGGTCTGAGCAGCAGCTTTTAGGAGACTGAAAGGTAATTCTGCCGCATCCGCAGAGTCCTTCGAGTCACCTTCCACTCCAGATTTAGATAGATTTCTTTATCATGTAAATCCTCTCTCGTTGTATAGAGCTATTTTGAGACAGAGCTTGTGACTAAAGTGATATTCCGGGTTTTGGGAAATTTTATTTTGTACGCGCCAAGTGGAGATGTTTCATTGTAGACTCACTTATCTCCGTCTTTATTTCATGCTCTATTTAATATCTGTTCCGCAATTAAGTTGACCTAGTGGTAGAGATTAGGTGCCGTCACGATTCTTTTTTGGAGGGTAAATCAGGTCGTGAAAAGTTGGTATCAGAGCGTCTAGGTTCATAGGAGTCACAAGTCACAAGCCGATTTATTAGAGTCTCGCATATCGGTGCGGAGACGTCCGTATCTATCTTCAGGAGGCTATGTAATTGTTAAGAACAATCATATTTCTTTGATTTCCTTTTCGTGCAAGTTATTGACATCAAAAATTCTAAAAATTCTATTTTATTATTTCCCACAGATGGTGAGGACCCGTACTGGGAGGACCGACGACCAGGCACCCGAGCCCCCTGCCAGAGCCACTAGAGGCTGGGGCAGGGGTAGGGGACGACCACTCGGTGCAGCCCGAGCACCGGCAAGAGCAGCGGCCGAGGAGCCTATGGCAGCCCAAGCTAGAGAGCCGGCACAGGAGGTCCCTATTGCTGCTCCAGCCTTGCAGGAGACTTTAGCTCAGTTCATGAGCATGTTTTGTACTCTAGCTCAGGATGGACTACTTCCGATAGCTCCCGCTACATCTCAGGCCGGGGGAGGGGCACAGACTCCCGCAGCCCGCACTCCTGATCAGAGGGGCCAGGTAGATCAGGCCCCAGAGTATATTCCTATGCCCCCAGCGGCTCCAGTTCAGCATGATGCTAGGGCAGCCGATTCTGAGGCCGAGCAACTCAGACTCGAGAGGTACAAGAAGTACCACCCACCTACTTTCAGCGGACTAGCTTCAGATGACGTTCTGGGATTTCTTTAGGAGTTTCATTGTATTCACCGCACTATGGGCATTGTGGAGACCAGTGGGGTTTCTTTCACCGCTTTCCAGATAAGGGGAGCGTCATACCAGTGGTGGCGGGCCTATGAGCTGAGTAGTCCAGACGAGGCAGACTCACTCACTGCTGGTGAAACAGGATCTGGTGCGCACCTTTAGCGACCAAATATGGCACTTTTAGCGACGAGATTTTGCTTTTAGCGACTAAAATTGAGTCTTTTTAATGCTGTTATGTTTTTAGCCCATTTTAGCGTTTTTTGGGTCAAAGAACACGGCTTGGGGCGATTTTTGAGCAAGAAATCATTGGGAATCTTGAGGTAAGTCACTTGTGATCATTTCTACTCCATAATATTAAATTATCATCGAATAATCCGACAAGATTACATGTTTTTGAAGTGTTTAATTGGGAAAAATCAGTAGAAAAAAAGTGAAACTAGGGCTTTTGTTTAAGAGACCTTTTAGGGGCAATTTGAGGGGTCAAACTGACTCCGATTTTAGAGTTCTTTATATGTACGGACTCGTGAGATGATGAGTAACATTTTGGTATAAAGTTTGTCGAGTTCCAAGACGTGGCCCCGAGGGTCGGGTTTTGACTAATTTCGGATTTTGTGCATAAAGTTGAGATTTTTCGATTGGGTTTCAATCCTTTAGCATATTTTGATGTTATGAATCTGAATTTGATAGATTTGGAGCACTCGGAAGTTGATTCGAGGGCCAAACGCATTGCGGAGTAGCTTTTCGGGCTAGTTTGAGGTAAGTAATGTCTTTAAATCCTGTCCTGAGGGTATGAAACCCCGGACTTTACATCCTTTCACGGATTTGGAGTGACGCACACACTGGATGACGAGTGTGGGGCGTGCACGAATTGGAAATTTGGAAAAATGTACCTTTTCAGGCAACTATTGAGTTGCGAAACCGCTTTTAAAGCATATGATTTATAGTATTACTGTGTTTTGATATACTTGGGTTGTAAGCCATGTTTGGGGCCTAGTGCCGATCTGTTTAACCCCTTGGGGCCTATTTTACTGATATTCTCACTACTTTGAAACTATGATTTTACACTCAGTCTTTCTTATGAAATTGTTGACACTCCTATTTGATGATATTACTATTTCTTGAAATGAAATACTATTTTGGGTCGAGAACCCCATTTTATTTATGGCCCGAGTGGCATGTTGAGAGTGTCTAACTAAGTGAGGCCGAGGGCCAATGTTTTGAGGATATTTATGATATGAGAAAGGCCGAGAGCCTGAGTGATGATTGATGCCATGATGTGGCTTATTTATAGCGCTTGGGCTGTAGGATCCCCTCCGGAGTCTGTACACACCCCCAGTGAGCGCAGGTACCTACTGAGTGCGAGTGCCGAGTGATGAGTGATTGGGAGCCATGAGTGACAGTGAGGTTTCCTGAGGGGCTGATGTTGAGTGACTATGAGGTGCTGAGTGATTGTTATTGAGTGATGGTGAGGTGCTGAGTGACTGATTACGAGTGATGATTTTTCTCTAGGGGCGGTTTAAAATGATATTTTGCTAAGCTTTTGATTATGATTTGTTTCATCTTTCAAACTGATATTTTGGGAGTTTTACTGAGAAATATTGGAAATTATACTTGTTTCAAGGATTTTTATGGAAACTGGTTTTATAACTTATGTATACTTTATTGAGACTTGATATTTTACGATTTTGTGGATTGGTGTATTTGTTGATGTGTGTTTCTTATTATTTAGTACTGTGATTTATTTTCATTACTACTGAGTTGGCGTACTCATCATTACTCCCTGCACCTCTGTGTGCAGATCCAGGTACTGGTTCTGAGCAGTAGCCATTTGAGTTCATTCATCGTCAGCATTCGGGATTTTGAGGTAGTTGTCCAGTGTCCGCAGCTTCTCCATTTCCCTTCATTCATTAGTATTAGTATTTTATTCCAAGACATGGTTTATGACACTAGCAGTGTTAGCTTTATTCTTAGATGCTCGTGATCGGTTGACTCCACTCCTGGGGGATTTGTTTAGATAGTAGATTATATTATTATGTTTGCTTAAAGACTTAGTGAAAAATTTTATACTCTGTTGCTGGTTATTATTGATTTTTGAGAAATTATATTAAAACAAATGTGTAGTTATGTGATGGTTGGCTAGCCTAGTTCCACGATAGGCGCCATCACGACCTGTTAGGATTTGGGGTCGTGACAAGTTGGTATCAGAGCTCTAGGTTACATAGGACTCAACGATCATGAGCAGGTTTAGTAGAGTCTTGCGGATCGGTACGGAGACGTCTGTACTTATCTTCGAGAGGCTGTAGAACCCTTAGGAAACATTCCACATTCATGAATTCTTGCTGTGGGAATCCATTTTATTCATCCAAAAGCGTAACTCTTTGAATTCCTTTCATGTATTTGAAAGCGCACGTGAGCGCTTGGTATCAGTTGTGCGTCGTCGGCTTGTGAATTTCATGGGTGAGATTTTATTTTTAGCATTTTGATAATGGGCCAGCCGGAAGGACTTGAGGCTGGATTTTGTTTGTGGCTTGAGTGTTGAGATTTCGTTTGTGTGAGCACATGTTTTGGGGGAATTATATGTTTGTTGGTGTCCTTATTGACGGAACTTTGTGACTAGATGACTACGTGGTGAGTGTGATTGATAGTTAGATGTGTTCAGGTTGTTTGATTGTGGCAAGAATGGATTAGCGGGAGAGGTAGCAAGAATCATTGAGTAATTGACTTCAGTCTTAAGTTAGAATATGGCCTCAAGCTGTGAGTGTAGTGAAGGACCTCTTATGTTGTTTAGATGTGGAGCGAAGCGGATCCTTTTATTGTGTTATGTGTTCCTGGTGATGTCCTTTGGGCTGACCAATACCCCAGCATCGGTCATGTATTTGATTGCCGACGTATTCAGCCGTGTTATAACTCCTTTGTTATTGTATTTATTGATGGCATCCTGTCGTAGTCTCGTAGCCAGGGATAGCATACTCAGCATTTGATGATGGTACTACAAGGATATTGGGAAGAGAAGCTTTGTGCGAAGTTCTCCAAGTGTAAATTTTTGGCTCAGTTCAATAGCATTCTTGGGACACGTGGTGTCCAGTGAAGGTATCTATATGGTCAGACGAGTGTGAGTAAAGCTTCCAGAAGCTCAATAATTCCTTGACCACAACTCCAGTGTTAGTATTGCCATCAATTTTAGGTTCTTATACCGCTTAATGGGATGTCTTTGGGCAGGCATTGGCTGTGTTCTAATGTAGGAAGGTATAGCAATTGCGTGATAGCTATGATTTTTGGAAGTGTATAGGGAGATATCATTTTGAGGTTAAGCAGGTAGGGGTATCTCATGCGGGTTGTCTTGAGGTGTGTGACCCTTATGTTTATCTGTAGCAAGTTCTCTCTATCAGTAAATGATGTAGCTTGTAATTTGAGTTTAGATCACTTGTGGGAGTTGGCATGACCATTACAATGGTGGATGTGAGATTTGCATTTGATTTGAGTGTTAGATATTTTGGGTCAGATGAGTTTATGGAGGATTTAGTTGAACCTCACCACAGTATGGTGGCAGTGATAGTGTATGGGCACCGTGAGTTATTGTTTGTCTTGATCTCTGGATTTGAGCCAAGTGGGGGAGTCCGCTAATGATAAGTTGATTACACGATTATGTGTTGTATTGGTTTCGGTTCGAGGTATGTTGGTAAATCAGTTATGACCTACAGAGGTGGAGTCTGGGAAGGATTCGAGTGATGGAAATTCTTCGATACAGGTTGTAATGTACTTTACGGATAATGGACCTTATTGAATGATTGAGTTGAAATTGTAAAAAGTGTAGTGTGTGTAGTGTATGAGTGTGCTTGTTGCTTCAAAGGTGTAGATTACTTTCCTAGTATGTGGTCTGCAAACGGGGTCAGGTCGTACTTTCTGTTGGTCAGTATAATTGAAATTGCATAGAGTGAATGACGTTCGAGAATGGTTCTGACGGATTAAAGATTATATATAGCACTTGAGGATCTTCAAGGTGTGAATTGGTCTAGAACTGAGATTTACGTGGAAGGTGTCACGGCCTGTGGTGTATTTACATTATCACGGATTCTATCCATCAGTATCAGGAAAGGGAAGGTAATGACTTTAAATTCGCAGGAAGTCTCTTCAGGGTGGGTATTTATAATGTGGTGCTTTTGGGGAATATTTGAGAGAGTATTCAGCGGCTTATGAGCATAAGACGGTCTATTTTATGCCCGGGTTTTGTGTGGTGTATCTGGATTAGAATTTTGGTATCATGGAAAGGAAAAGTATCAATTTGAAGGTAAGTCAGAAGGAACTTAGATAAATAGGACAGCTTGGTAGTAGGTCAGATCATCATGATAAGGGATATGGAGAGTTCTTTGGGTGTTAATGAGGTAATGAGTTGTTACAGGTGTTTCTTAGAAATTCTCTTGGGATTTGGTGGCATGCGTAGCGTGGTTGAGTTAGAAGGATTCAGTCTTGCCGGTTTGGTGCTGTACTAATGGGATTCAGAGAGTTTTGGATGGTTTCTACCACAAGTATATGTATATATTTTCTACAGGCGTGAGGGCCATGTGATGTATAGTGATTTTTCTTCTAGATGGGGTCAAATGGGAAGTTCTTGGCCTGTAAAGGAGCATGAAGTTATCATATTTATCACAGGATGGCATGGCGTATGTAGTATTTTGTGTATAGTGGAGATTGGCATATGTAAGGTCACGGTTCAGTTCTGGAAGGAAGGTTAGCATTGGCAGTTTCAGATGACTAGGTAGGTGATACCACCATTGGGTGGCTTGATAAAGGCATACGTTCAGAAGAGGCAATGTGTTTGAGTTAAGGGTGCTTCATTGGTATTGCGACGCTCTTTTGCTGGATCGACCGCTGATATTCAAGTTTTCTTGGTGGCACAGAAGAATTATAGGAGTATCCCATGTGGAATGATTGAGTATTAGAGACATGATATATATTCGAGTGGTGGAATTGGGATCAGATATGGTAATTGGTGCGCCTCATGGATTTCGAGAATGGGAGTTTTCATAAACAGATTATTTTGTGGTTGTGTACTATGAGGATGCGGGCAAAGCTAGTCAGGTGTTAGTACATGTCATGATTCAGTCATTATGAACCTTTGGAGAGTTATCTATCTGTTGTGGGTGACAATAGTTGATTTAGAATTATTGGTAGGTCAGTATGGGTGTGTGTTCTACACTGAGTTGGAGTTGTTGACCCCAAATTGCTATTGTTGAGGGATGTACCATTCGATTATCATTGAGCTTATTCGTGTTTTGGAGTGATCTATGAGTTACCTTTCAGTGTTTCGAGGAGTTGTGATCATTGGTTGTATGTGCATAGGGTGCGGTTCTATCTGGGCTTTATAGCGAGATTTGAGTAAGGTAAGTAATTGGGTATTGCAGGATTGAGACGTGTTGGTTATGTTCTTTCTGGTTCGGGTGGCATGGTATCATCTGATTTCCCCCAGGGTTATGGCAATGCACTTTAAGTAATTGATGTCGAATTTTTCATGGTTATTGATTTTGAGTAAGGTGGCTTGGAGTATTTCATGTGGTCCAGCGGTTGGATGGGATCACGTTTTGCGGCAGAGTTAGGTAAAGGTATGACCCTTGGTGTCAGATTTGTGTATTTTATGATGTGGGCCAGGCTTCTAGCATGATGTTGTGATGGTAATAGTTAATGGCAGGATAGTCCTCTCATGTGAGTCTTCTTTATTTTATAAATTGAGCTTTTGGGACGTTGTTATTGAGTGCACGAGTTGCACAAGTTATGGCTCTGGATGGTATAGTGGTATTGATGCTGATTAGACGAATGGTTGCTAGATTCTGCGTGTTCCTTTCATCATCGGAAGCATATGAAAGTGTTAGAATGAGGCTCTGCTTGATGAGAGGTTATTTACCGGTATTAGGTTTATGAGCAACTATTGTGATTAAGAGTTATCACCACGAGTGCTTGAGTCATGTAGTGTATCATGGTATTTCATCTTGGGTTATGGATATGACTTGTTACAGTATGCCCAGACTTATTCAGTTTATAGTTGTGGGATTTTGATCTTGTAAATGAATTCAGAAGTGAAAATGTAGTTCTAAGGTTTATGGGTCAAGATTGAATTTCGAAATTTCATTTGTGTGGTGCTATCGGACCTATATGGGTCAGGGTGACGTGGAATCATCTCCGACTATGTGCATGGTAGGTTACACGGCAATTTTGGTGGTGTTTGGAATAGCTCTAGGCACGTTCGAGGACGAACGTGTGTTTAAGTGGCGGAGAATATAACGACCCGGTCGGTCGTTCCGTAGAATTTGTACCATTATTACTGTTTCTATCTAGTTACGCCTTGTTTAGTTGTTTATGATGTGTTGGGGTCGGGTGATTCGGGCTCGTAGTGGTTGTAATGAGAATTGAGACACTTAGTCTCTTAGAGTATCCTTATAGTGGGAAAAGTCAACTGGGAGTTGACTTATTGGTAAAGGACCTCGAAATGTAGATTTTATGGCTCAGATAGCTTCGTTAGCTGAATTGGGGCTTAGGAGTGTGTTCGGAATGTGGTTTTGATGTCCAGTGTAGAATTAGGCTAGAATTGGCGAAAGTTAGTTTTTGGCGATTTCCAGTCGGCAGTGGAAAATAGGCTATCGAGGTCGCAATGAAATTCCAGAAGTTGGAGCAGGTTCGTAGTGTCATTTTGGACGTGTGTGTAAATTTCCAGGTCATTCGGATGTGTTTTGGTTGGTTTCGGCATCTTTGGTGAAATTTAGAAGTTTCAAAGTTCATAGGCTTGAATCCGAGGTGAATTTAGTATTTTTGCATTATTTTTTTTGGTGATTCGGAGGCTCGACTAAGTTTGTGTCATATTATGGGACTTGTTAGTATACTTGGTTGGGGTCCCATGAGGCTCAGATAAAGTTTTGGAAGATTTTTTGGAAGATTTTGGCATTTTCAGCATAAGCATGTAATGATCCAAAGGTCCATTTTTAGTTGTAGAGATCGAAATTTGATTTCGAGACTTCCAGAATTTTGATAATGAATTATAGGAGTGATCTGGAAAGTTTGGTCTAATTTCATCAAGTCACGAGTGGCTTTTTGACGCGAAATGTGAGTTTATTGTTTAACGAGCGAAATGAGTATCGCACTAAGCAAATGAGCTCCAAATTGAGTTTTGTTTGAAGGACTATGTTCGTATTATTATTTGTGACTCATAGGAACAAGAATCATCGAATTCCGAGTTCGTATGGTGGAGTTAGAACCCTTTTAGTGAAAATAAACATTGTTTGTGCAGCAAGATCTGGTGCGCACCTTTAGCGACCAGATATGGCACTTTTAGCGACGATATTTTACTTTTAGCGATCAGAATTGGGTCTTTCTAATGTTGTTATATATTTTAGCCCATTTTAGCATTTTTTGGGTGAAAGAACACGACTTGGGGCGATTTTTTAGCAAGAAATCATGGGAAATTGATGTGTGGCTAGGATTCATGGTTTAACACGTTATATGCCTTACATTTTATGTGCGTTAATGATAAAAATACACTTTTTATGTGAATAATGGAGTCTATTTCATGTGTAGGTGAATTGGAGATGGAAGCCGAGCTAAATGGATGCAAATATGTCAAAAATACGCTCAAGAGTCGAAAAGGAGCAACCCGGGCTATAGTGGGGCGTTTTGGCCTTAAAGCTAGGCCTAGCCTGGCTATAGTGGGGCGTTAGACCCATAAAGCCAGGCCTAGCCTAGCTATAATGGGGCGATTGGGGCTTAACGCCTGGGTCCCGGGTCCGGTCAATTTCGAGTTTTGAAGAGTTTTAAGTGTTTCCCGGTTGGAATAGAAGTCTCCTACACGTTTAGGGTATATCCCAAACATATAAATAGACCCAAAAACACAACTTGAAGGGAAAAAGCCATTGAAGTGAAGAAAAACCTGTGGATTACTACTCAGTGAAGCAAACATTGATTTTTA